>CM070829.1:40151978-40404478 GCA_036326025.1 Chrosomus eos | reverse complement strand
AATGACCGTACAGACAGGAGGAGAAGCTCACAGGCAATCGGGGGACGTCCCGTCAAGGGAGAAGCCCATAGATAATGAGTCCATAAGAGCAACGGGACAAATACTCCTGCTCACTCAAGCCAAAGAACTCGTTGCTCAAGTTCCCCGTCTCTGCAAGATTAACGTTGGCAGTTTTCACGCACAGCTACTAGAAGATTTACGTCTGTCAGACAGGTTGCTCACGTCATCAAGCTTAGTTTGAGTCGGTTTGAGTCTGCGCGTCAGGAACGGAAGTGCTCAAAATCGCTAAAAAATGGGCTTCAACTGAGTTCCAATGAGAGGCTCTGTCCACTTCGTATACTGTCTATGATCGCAGCAACGTTCCAAAGCGGCCAATAGATCCGCGGCCAATAGATATGTATATATTATGTCTATGATCGAAAAGCTGTAAAACAGGAAGCGCACATTTTATTTATATTTTATTTATTTATCCGCATATTCCATTGCATTTTTTTTTAAAGAAAACGTGCCGCATAATCAAGCAACAATCACAAAAAAACTCCACATTTTTCTGGAAGGACTGTTTGAATCTGAACTAATTGACCCTTCGCGTGGAGCTTGATTGACAGGTGTTCTGACCAATCATACTTCGCCATCCGCCATTTTGTCGGATCAAGCAGTCAGGAGAGTTAGTAGATTAACATGGGAGGATTTGAACTTGAAAAACTGAATATACTGGCGCCTTTCCGCGGTTAAAACAACATTCCTTCTTATGTTAATTCATGTTTATTTGATGCTATAAATGAACTAGAAGGAAGAGATGATCAGATCACGAGCAGCTTTAACTGATGCTCTACAGCGATCTGTCACGGCACATTAAAGAGCCCCAAAACGGTATTTATTGTTTAAATTTCTTTCAAAAAATGACCATATTTGAAAGGTGAGACTTTGTTTAATATGCTTAATATCAAAAGTAACCGAAAAGTAACCTGGTCTGTCCTGTCTGTCCGCGTGTTGTCAGTCTCCTCTCTGCTCCGCGATGTATTTTTCACTGCGTGAGAACATGGTGAGAGCGTGAGAGCAGCATAGCTTGTCGGAACATAGCGACAGTAACTAAGGAGGGCGGGTCTTTGCGAAGGGTCAATTGTGCTTCTTATGAATATTCTCAATATTCTCCAGGCCGAATGAGTCGATCCTTAAACAAAAGCAAGAATTCACAGTTTGCCCCGAAAGTGTGTGGTGTGTGTGTGTGTGTGTGTGTGTGTGTGTGTGTGTGTGTGTGTGTGTGTGTGTGTGTGTGTGTGTGTGTGTGTGTGTGTTGAGGATCTGCCAAGTTCAAACCTCACCGCTGAATTTTAATTACACCATTCGCAATCATTTGAATCCGCTCTTAAACAGCCTTTATTTACAGAGCCATTAAATCTATTATTAGTCTTAATGCAGAACTACCCAGGAATGCTCGAGACTGACCGGGAGCATTTCTATGGATTTAAACGCGAAAACATCTCGGGAATATATCAGGCTTGTTTGTTTTTCAGGATCTGTAGTTGTTTCATAATTGAGTTTCATTATGAGAAGAAACGGAGAACAAAGGGAACATTGAGATGTTATTGTTGATTCACTCTGAACATGGTAATAATTCCTGGAAGAAAAGTTGCATGTGCATCTCATGTTTCGCGGGTGTTTCACAGAAAAGTGACGCGGGAGTTTTTGCACGTGACTTTGAGCTTCTGATCGTGACGATTCTCAAATTGATTCTTTTTGATTTTATCCTCTTTCCATTCGTCACAGTTTTTGCACATTTTTGCTAGTAGCTGTTTTCATCATAACTTTTCTCGACTACTTTTTGCTCCGGTTGCACTTACAATACAATATTTTTTTATTTAAATGTTATAATTCTGTTTGCTTGAGAGATGCTATAACGTTAAAACACGATAACAACATGCTAGCAATGTTAAACCTGGTAATTAATGCTAGCAACATGCTAAAACAGACAGATAGATAGATAGATAGATAGATAGATAGATAGATAGATAGATAGATAGATAGATAGATAGATAGATAGATAGATAGATAGATAGATAGATAGATATCTATCCGTCTATCTATCTATCTATCTATCTATCTATCTATCTATCTATCTATCTATCGTCTATCTATCTATCTATCTATCTATCTATCTATCTATCTATCTATCTATCTATCTATCTATCTATCTATCTATCTATCTATCTATCTATCTATCTATCTATCTATCTATCTATCTATCTATCCATCTGAAAACCTTCAAGCTTTTAAAACTTATTCAAACTTTCTGATCTGTGGTTTTCAAGCCAATGTCAAAGTTTGTCTTGTGAACTTTTTTTAATCTAGTAACATGCATAAAGCTTTGAACACAAACACATGTAATATTCTCTAACTGAATGCAAAATGCTCTAATTGTCTCCTTTTTTATGTGTTTGGGATTAACTGGGTGGGATTTTGAATGGTTTAGCTCAAGAGATTTAGATTTTATTCCTGTGGGTTTCCTTCCCCTAAACTCAACAAAAGCCACTTTCACAATCAGACATTATTCCCGGGAATCACGCCCGCTTGACACAAACACAAGTAAAGTCCATCAAAACTTTTCATGTGACGGCTTAAACAGTGTAATCAAGACAGGTGTGTGTGTGTGTGTGTGTGTGTGTGTGTGTGTGTGTGTGTGTGTGTGTGTGTGTGGTGTGTGTGTGTGTGTGTGTGTGTGTGTGTGTGTGTGTGTGTGTGTGTGTGTGTGTGTGTGTGTGTGTGTGTGTGTGTGTGTTTGTGTGTGTGTGTGTGTGTGTGTGTGTGTGTGTGTGTGTGTGTGTGTGTGTGTGTCCTGTAGATGCCACTAGATGGCGCCATTAACCAGCAGATGATAAATATTTAATAAGTAGCCCTATAGTAAGATTCTTGTGAAGTTTCATATACATGAAGCTAAAGTAGTCTACAACACCATCCTTTCATTTTTTTTTGTAAAGATCTTAAAATATTCCATGACTCGAAATAAGAAGTGCATAAAAACATCTCATATTTTGAAAAAAAAAAAATAGTTTGTAGAATTTAATGTTTTACTCTGTAATATCTGTTTGTCTTATGTTTGATGTGATGTCAATGTCATTGTGAGCTTTTATTAAAGTTGAACAAAAAAAAATAATAATAAAAAAGCCCTATAGTAAAATGGAAAGAACAGCATTTATTGTCTCTAAATTATCAGTATTTAGTGTGATGTCAAATTGTTTGTTTGTTTTATATATTAGTAGCTCCATTATTTCATGCTTACTTTTAAAGAAACAGTCAGAGCCCAGCATATGAAAAAAAGAGACAAAAATGCAACTATTTATTTTATTTAAGAATGTTATCTCATATTTCCCTGGAAATAGTCTATTATAAATGTGTTTTATGTCTTTAAGCATGAGATATAGTGGACCTCGAGTCTTCTCCGTTAAACTCAGAAAAATACACAAAAATGATGGATCAACCCGTAATAACTTTTCAGAGTATATTTATGTTTATTTACAAGTGCACCGAAAATCCAACAAACTAAGCAGTGAATAAATATATACAAGTATATATATATATATAGTATGTATCAAGTATACAGTCCCAAAAACAGCATCAAACCACAAAAACAACAACGTTACCTAAACAAAATAAATCAAAGATATACAAGTAATCACCATATTCAGATCCCAGCAGCATAAAACATAAACCAGTTAACAATAAAACACAAAAACTAGTAAACAATGAGTATGATTGATATGTTCATTCAAAAACGTGATTAATTCAGTAACAAAACAACAGTGATTTATTAATTTATTCTCATTGGGAAATAGAGCAAAAACATAATATTCTCTAATATTAACTTGTTTATTGAACTGTTGTATATAATCAATATCAAATTTACAATCGTGTGATATTCAGGAAACAGTCTTTACTCGTAGCTTTTTTATAATATTAATACTTTTTAGCGGGTAAAGTCAGTACATAATGCATCTTAAAGATAAAATATTTGTTTTTTTTTATTTTTGGGTGCATATAGAGATTATTATTATTATTGCTTCTTGAGTTCTGACATTTTCTCTCCATAATTACTCTCCATTAATGGTATTACAGTTATTCTTATTCTAATAAATTAGTCAAAAATACTATATCATGCAAAATATCTTAATAAAAAAAATTCCCTTTTGATTTGGAGGTAAAATATAACTCATTCTTGTTTTGTTTTTTAAATACATTGTGCAAAAATATTTAACAAAACAATTGGTAACACTTTATTTTAAGGTGACTACATGCATATCAATAACAGTAAATTATAATTATAATTATAAGTAACTTACCCTAAACCAGACCCTAACTCTATAGGGTTACACTTTATTTTAAGGTGTCATTGTAACAGTGTAATTATATATTTAAGTACTGAGTAATAATAAGCAACTACATGTGCTTACTATAGGATTAGGATTAGGATTTGGTTGAGGGTTAGTTGCATGTAATTGTGCATAGTTTACTATGGTAAGTACATGCAACGTATGTAACAAAGACACTGTAAAATAAAGTGTTACCAAATAAAGTGTAACCCAAAAAATGATGGACATTATAATAGAGTCAGGACATACTGTAATCACGAGAGCTGATCCAGAGTGGGAGACCTGAGCACACGGACACTGACCTCGTACACGGCGAACACCACCATGTTCACGGGAAACGCACGCAAGCAGTTTATTCCCAGACTCCTGAAGAAGACCCCGGGGCCCTCGTTCCTCAGGGTCTCTTTAACGCAGTGAACGAGTCCTCGATATCTCCTGTCCGTCTGAAGACGAGCTTTAATCACGTCCATCGGCGTCCCGACAGACCAGCCGGCCATTCCTGCGACTCCACCGGACAACAGCACCACACTCCAGCCTGACGACACAAACACAGAGACCAGATCAGACCAGACTAAACCAGATCAGTCCAGACTAAACCAGATCAGATCAGACTAAACCAGACCAGACTAAACCAAACCAGATCAGTCCAGACTAAACCAGACCAGTCCAGACTAAACCAGATCAGACCAGACTAAACCAGATCAGACCAGACTAAACCAGACCAGTCCAGACTAAACCAGATCAGACCAGACTAAACCAGATCAGATCAGACTAAACCAGATCAGACCAGACTAAACCAGATCAGTCCAGACTAAACCAGATCAGACCAGACTAAACCAGATCAGACCAGACTAAACCAGATCCGTCCAGACTAAACCAGATCCGTCCAGACTAAACCAGATCAGACCAGACTAAACCAGATCCGTCCAGACTAAACCAGATCCGTCCAGACTAAACCAGATCAGACCAGACTAAACCAGATCAGACCAGACTAAACCAGATCCGTCCAGACTAAACCAGATCCGTCCAGACTAAACCAGATCAGACCAGACTAAACCAGATCAGACCAGACTAAACCAGATCCGTCCAGACTAAACCAGATCAGACCAGACTAAACCAGATCAGTCCAGACTAAACCAGATCAGTCCAGACTAAACCAGATCAGACCAGACTAAACCAGATCAGTCCAGACTAAACCAGATCAGTCCAGACTAAACCAGATCAGACCAGACTAAACCAGATCAGTCCAGACTAAACCAGATCAGACCAGACTAAACCAGATCAGTCCAGACTAAACCAGATCAGACCAGACTAAACCAGATCAGACCAGACTAAACCAGATCAGTCCAGACTAAACCAGACCAGCCGGCCATTCCTGCAACTCCACCGGACAACAGCACCACACTCCGGCCTGACGACACAAACACAGAGACCAGATCAGACCAGACTAAACCAGATCAGACCAGAATATACCAGATCAGTCCACACTAAACCAGATCAGTCCAGACTAAACCGGATCAGTCCACACTAAACCAGATCAGTCCAGACTAAACCAGACCAGTCCAGACTAAATCAGATCAGACCAGACTAAACCAGATCAGACCAGACTAAACCAGATCCATCCAGACTAAACCAGATCAGTCCAGACTAAACCAGACCAGCCGGCCATTCCTGCGACTCCACCGGAGAACAGCACCACACTCCAGCCTGACGACACAAACACAGAGACCAGATCAGACCAGACTAAACCAGATCAGACCAGACTAAACCAGATCAGTCCAGACTAAACCAGATTAGTCCAGACTAAACCAGATCAGACCAGACTAAACCAGATCAGACCAGACTAAACCAGATCAGTCCAGACTAAACCAGATCAGTCCAGACTAAACCAGATCAGACCAGACTAAACCAGATCAGTCCAGACTAAACCAGATCAGTCCAGACTAAACCAGATCAGACCAGACTAAACCAGATCAGTCCAGACTAAACCAGATCAGACCAGACTAAACCAGATCAGTCCAGACTAAACCAGATCAGACCAGACTAAACCAGATCAGACCAGACTAAACCAGATCAGTCCAGACTAAACCAGACCAGCCGGCCATTCCTGCAACTCCACCGGACAACAGCACCACACTCCGGCCTGACGACACAAACACAGAGACCAGATCAGACCAGACTAAACCAGATCAGACCAGAATATACCAGATCAGTCCACACTAAACCAGATCAGTCCAGACTAAACCGGATCAGTCCACACTAAACCAGATCAGTCCAGACTAAACCAGACCAGTCCAGACTAAATCAGATCAGACCAGACTAAACCAGATCAGACCAGACTAAACCAGATCCATCCAGACTAAACCAGATCAGTCCAGACTAAACCAGATCAGACCAGACTAAACCAGATCAGTCCAGACTAAACCAGACCAGCCGGCCATTCCTGCGACTCCACCGGACAACAGCACCACACTCCAGCCTGACGACACAAACACAGAGACCAGATCAGACCAGACTAAACCAGATCAGACCAGACTAAACCAGATCAGACCAGACTAAACCAGATCAGTCCAGACTAAACCAGACCAGTCCAGACTAAATCAGATCAGACCAGACTAAACCAGATCAGACCAGACTAAACCAGATCCATCCAGACTAAACCAGATCAGTCCAGACTAAACCAGATCAGACCAGACTAAACCAGATCAGTCCAGACTAAACCAGACCAGCCGGCCATTCCTGCGACTCCACCGGACAACAGCACCACACTCCAGCCTGACGACACAAACACAGAGACCAGATCAGACCAGACTAAACCAGATCAGACCAGACTAAACCAGATCAGTCCAGACTAAACCAGACCAGCCGGCCATTCCTGCGACTCCACCGGACAACAGCACCACACTCCAGCCTGACGACACAAACACAGAGACCAGATCAGACCAGACTAAACCAGATCAGACCAGACTAAACCAGATCAGTCCAGACTAAACCAGATTAGTCCAGACTAAACCAGATCAGACCAGACTAAACCAGATCAGACCAGACTAAACCAGATCAGTCCAGACTAAACCAGATCAGTCCAGACTAAACCAGATCAGACCAGACTAAACCAGATCAGTCCAGACTAAACCAGATCAGTCCAGACTAAACCAGATCAGACCAGACTAAACCAGATCAGTCCAGACTAAACCAGATCAGACCAGACTAAACCAGATCAGTCCAGACTAAACCAGATCAGACCAGACTAAACCAGATCAGACCAGACTAAACCAGATCAGTCCAGACTAAACCAGACCAGCCGGCCATTCCTGCAACTCCACCGGACAACAGCACCACACTCCGGCCTGACGACACAAACACAGAGACCAGATCAGACCAGACTAAACCAGATCAGACCAGAATATACCAGATCAGTCCACACTAAACCAGATCAGTCCAGACTAAACCGGATCAGTCCACACTAAACCAGATCAGTCCAGACTAAACCAGACCAGTCCAGACTAAATCAGATCAGACCAGACTAAACCAGATCAGACCAGACTAAACCAGATCCATCCAGACTAAACCAGATCAGTCCAGACTAAACCAGATCAGACCAGACTAAACCAGATCAGTCCAGACTAAACCAGACCAGCCGGCCATTCCTGCGACTCCACCGGACAACAGCACCACACTCCAGCCTGACGACACAAACACAGAGACCAGATCAGACCAGACTAAACCAGATCAGACCAGACTAAACCAGATCAGACCAGACTAAACCAGATCAGTCCAGACTAAACCAGACCAGTCCAGACTAAATCAGATCAGACCAGACTAAACCAGATCAGACCAGACTAAACCAGATCCATCCAGACTAAACCAGATCAGTCCAGACTAAACCAGATCAGACCAGACTAAACCAGATCAGTCCAGACTAAACCAGACCAGCCGGCCATTCCTGCGACTCCACCGGACAACAGCACCACACTCCAGCCTGACGACACAAACACAGAGACCAGATCAGACCAGACTAAACCAGATCAGACCAGACTAAACCAGATCAGTCCAGACTAAACCAGACCAGCCGGCCATTCCTGCGACTCCACCGGACAACAGCACCACACTCCAGCCTGACGACACAAACACAGAGACCAGATCAGACCAGACTAAACCAGATCAGACCAGACTAAACCAGATCAGACCAGACTAAACCAGATCAGTCCAGACTAAACCAGACCAGTCCAGACTAAATCAGATCAGACCAGACTAAACCAGATCAGACCAGACTAAACCAGATCCATCCAGACTAAACCAGATCAGTCCAGACTAAACCAGATCAGACCAGACTAAACCAGATCAGTCCAGACTAAACCAGACCAGCCGGCCATTCCTGCGACTCCACCGGACAACAGCACCACACTCCAGCCTGACGACACAAACACAGAGACCAGATCAGACCAGACTAAACCAGATCAGACCAGACTAAACCAGATCAGACCAGACTAAACCAGATCAGTCCAGACTAAACCAGATCAGACCAGACTAAAGCAGATCAGACCAGACTAAACCAGATCCGTCCAGACTAAACCAGACCAGCCGGCCATTCCTGCGACTCCACCGGAGAACAGCACCACACTCCAGCCTGACGACACAAACACAGAGACCAGATCAGACCAGACTAAACCAGATCAGACCAGACTAAACCAGATCAGACTAGACCAAACCAGACTAAACCAGATCAGACCAGACTAAACCAGACCAGCCGGCCATTCCTGCGACTCCACCGGACAACAGCACCACACTTTAGCCTGATGACACAAACACAGAGACCAGATCAGACCAGACTAAACCAGATCAGACCAGACTAAACCAGACTAAACCAGATCAGACCAGACTAAACCAGATCAGTCCAGACTAAACCGGACCAGCCGGCCATTCCTGCGACTCCACCGGACAACAGCACCACACTCCAGCCTGACGACACAAACACAGAGACCAGATCAGACCAGACTAAACCAGATCAGACCAGACTAAACCAGACTAAACCAGATCAGACCAGACTAAACCAGATCAGTCCAGACTAAACTAGACCAGTCCAGACTAAACCAAAGCAGACCAGTCCAGACTAAACCAGATCAGTCCAGACTAAACCAAAGCAGACCAGTCCAGACTAAACCAGATCAGACCAGACTAAACCAGAGCAGCCGGCCATTCCTGCGACTCCACTCTGACAACATCAAGCAGAACAGTTTCTGTGACGTTATCACATGCATAACAGAGACTATTACTTCATAAAGTAGATTGGCATGTTCAGCTCTATAAACCCTGTATCATATTAGATTATATAAGTTCAACACATTTATAAGGCCTCTGAATGATGAAAAATTGCTTTTTATGCAATTTCAGTGAACTGTTTTCAACATTGATAATAATCATAAATGTTTCTTGAGCATCAAATCATCATATTAAAGTGATTTCTGAAGGATCATGTGACACTGAAGACTGGAGTAATGATGCTAAAAATTCAGCTTTGATCACAGGAATAAATTACACTTTACTATATATTCACATAGAAAACAGATATTTTACATTGTAATAATATATCACCAATTTAATTGTATTTTTGATCAAATAAATGCAGCCTTGTTGAGCAGAAGAAACTTCTTTCAAAAACATTACAAATCTTACCGATCCAAACTCTTGAACGGCAGTGTATAATGACAATGATTTAGTATTTAGGTTTTTTTTCTAGAGTGTAAGCTCACTCACTATATTTCATATTTCTGTAAAAGAGTTTTCCACGGAATAAATAAAGTTAGGCTAATAATAAATAAATACATTTCTTAACCCTCATCCTTCCCTCTGGTGAAAAATAAATAAATAGTGTTCATCAGAGGGGTCCAAGACCCCATTGTCACATTTGAACCACGAATACACAAATGATTTAATGGATTAGAGGAGTTTTGTGGTTGAAATTTTAAAAAGTAATAAATCCGCGGGTCCTTTTGAGCCCCTAAGGAATGAATGGAATGCGAGGAATGCTTCAGTACACATAGAAAAACCTAAAAAGTCTCAAAATTCAATTATTTGATTATATATACAATATTATATATACATATATTCAAAAAAAATATTTTAGTCTACATGTGTATCCGAACGGTCACCGTGATTTTGCCAAGTAAGACATGGTCCTGGATCAACATATTTTGTTGATCCTGGATCAACATTCCTGTCCCAAAATGTAGTCCTTACCCAATCCCTACCCCTAAACCTAACCCTACCCATAACTTTTCCCTAAAATCAGAGTTTAATGAAAGGTGACTGACACTAATGTTTAAGTACTTCACCCTGGTTCTAAGCCTAAACCTGACATAAACTGTAAACTTGTCCCTCAAATCTGATTGGTTGATTAGAAAGTTGATCCAGGATCAACAACGATGTTGATCCAGGAACATGTGGTACTTGGTGAAATCACGTTCACCGTATCGGAACCATAGATCTGAACGCGTACGGCGGAACTGACTTTAGGACCCAGAGGAACAGCTCATTTGCTCATTATAATAGAGTAGACGACGCAGATGCGGCCGCCATCTTGGACCGGTCGAACTCTAGTTGCGCAGCTGAAGAGACAAGATGCCAGAGCACTGTGCTGCATATTCCTGCACAAATCGGCGGACCAGCACAAACAGGGCTCGGGGGATTACTTTTCACAAGTAAGTTTTAACATTACCGTACTATTGGTTGTATTTTGTGAATAGAATTACCAGAGAGTTGAGAAAGAGCAACGATCTTTGATATTTCTGTACTGAATCAGCTAGCTAGGCTATGTCTGTGGCTGGTGTTCACCCGGCTATGAACTGAGACTTGATAAGTCATATTCCATAACACTGACTTCGATTACAACTGACACAAGAATGTATTGTAGAAATAAACAAATATTACTGGTATAACATTGGTCAGCGAGTTGTACACAAGTGGCACAGTCGCTACTTAGCTTAACTAACGTTAGTAACGTAGTATTTTGGTGCTATCTTCACTATTTCCTTCCTGTATCAAGTAACTTTTCAGTTGCTTAACTACTTTATTTATCAAGTAGCTTGGCCACACCAGCTACACCTTTCTTGTCATGTGAAATTAGCGCAACGTAAAGTAGCTTCCTATGTAGTGTACTAGCCTACTGCTGTGTTTGTGTTACTTAGCTCACTACAATTTCAAAGTAGCTTGTCCAGCACTCTGTATTATTCACATATAATTCATCCTAACAAAAGTAAGATACCTCTCGTGTCTCATAGCCACCCCTCTTACTTAAAATAAAGGCAACAGAACACCTGACTGTAGAATGGTTTGCAAACTAGCTTGTTCACAATTTCAGCAACTTTGGTTAATTATCAACAGATATGCATCAAAATAGGAGTTTTGTTGAAGGAAGAAAATAAGCTTGACCTCCTTTGTGAAATGTTTTTTTTGTGTAGACTCTCCCAAATCTTCCGTTTTCATTTTAAAGGTTTCCAAAGGACAAAGATGTGAGGAAGAAATGGGAAGTGGCTTTGAGGAGAAAGGGATTCACTGCAAGTGGTTCATCAGTGCTTTGCTCTCAACATTTTAAGCAGGCCGATTTTGATAGGACGGGTCAGATTGTCCGACTCCGCGATGGTGTTATTCCATCCGTCTTCAGCTTTTCGGTTCACCTCCAAAAAGTAGGTGCATCATCATACGGCTCAAAAAATCAAATAGCATTATATTATCAATCACAATGCAGGGTGATATACTTATTCCTTTATATATATTGTATTATGCTTCTTCATTTTAGTTGGGAAAGCCCAGGACTACGGCTACCTCCAGAAGAGCTGAAGAAAGCCTGTCTGTGGCCTCTCAAGAAACCGCAACCTCACACCCACAACCTCAGCCTATTAATGTGAATATTCCTACTTTAAACATTTATGCATTTGGCGCGACTTACATTGCATTTCAAGCTACACATTTACATACTTAGGTGCATCATCATACGGCTATTAGCATTCATAAATCAAATAGCATTATATTATCAATCACAATGCAGGGTGATATGCTTACTTGTCCATTTATATATATTGTATTGTGCTGCTTCATTTTAGTTGGGAAAGCCAAGGATTACGGCTACCTCCAGAAGAGCTGAAGAAAGCCCGTCCGTGGCCTCTCAAGAAACCGCAACCTCACTCCCACAACCTCAGCCTAATAATGTGAATATTTCTACTTTATGCTTTTGGCAGACGCTTTTATCCAAAGCGACTTACATTGCATTTCAAGCTACACGTTTACATTCTTATCAGTTCTTGCTTTCCCTGGGAATCGAACCCATGACCTTGGTGTTGCAAGCGCTCTTCTGTTTGAGCTACAGGGAGGCTTCATAAACATCATATCATAATGTTCCTGGATATTAAATGTTTCTCATATTAAACCCATACACACTAGGGATGGCATGCTCATATTGACCGTTTAACCGTAAAAAGTTTGACCGATTAAAGGATTAGTTCACTTTTTAAAAAACTTTTGCTGATAATTTACTCACCCCCATGTCATCCAAGATGTCCATGTCTTTCTTTCTTCAGTCGAAAAGAAATGAAGGTTTTTGATGAAAACATTCCAGGATTTTTCTCCATATAATGGACTTCAATGGGACCCAAACGGTTCAAGGTCCAAATGACAGTTTCAGTGCAGCTTCAAAGGGCTTTAAACGACACCAGACGATGAATAAGGGTCTTATCTAGCCAAACCATCGCTCATTTCAAAAATACATAACAAAGTTTAAGTTTTATAAGCACAAATGCTCGCCTTGCTCTGTTCTGTGATGCGCGTTCATGTGACGTCACGTAATACGCAATTACGTTGAAAAGGTCACGAACAAACGTCACAGAACAGAGCAAGGCGAGCATTTGTGCTTATAAAACTTAAACTGTGTTATTTATTTTTGAAATGAGTGATGGTTTGGCTAGATAAGACCCTTATTCATCGTCTGGTGTCGTTTAAAGCCCTTTGAAGCTGCACTGAAACTGTCATTTGGACCTTGAACCGTTTGGGTCCCATTGAAGTCCTTTATATGGAGAAAAATCCTGCAATGTTTTTATCAAAAACCTTCATTTCTTTTCGATTGAAGAAAGAAAGACATGGACATCTTGGATGACATGGGGGTGAGTAAATTATCAGCAAAAGTTTTTTTTAAAAAGTGAACTAATCCTTAAGACTGTCTAGTTAAACGGTTTAACAGTTAAATGTTTTTTTTTTTTTGCTGCATTGTTAAAAAAAATACTATATAGCCTATATTTGCATCTACACGCGCAAACCACACGTGCATACAGACATATTTCGCTGAGCGAGCGAAAAGTAGCTACTGTGTGGGACCTTTTAGACATAAAGGGTGATGAAGTTACTTGCAAAATCACCAAAATATGGTGTTCGAGGCGGACATACAATACAGACTGCCGCGGGTCTATCTGTCGACAGGCTGCGCTCCAGACTAACCCCACATCATGTAGACATGTTACTTTTAAAAAATAAAAACTAGACACGGTGTGGATTGAGGTAGGCCTGCAATTTTAATTTGACTAAAAAACTGAGTCTGACAAAGAAAAAAAAGCTTAAAACGGATTCAGTGTTTTCCTTTGTCATCTTAAGTAGTTAATTATTTAAGTTAAAAAAAAGTCGGCCTATTTTATGTTTTTTATTTATATTATTTAATTCAGTCTTTCTCAGTTTGAAATGCTGCAAGTGTGTGAACATTTGATGTGAATCCAGTTTCTGTCGTTGATCTGTTCTGCATGCTGCTGTTTGCACGTTAAAAATAATATTGTTTTTTGTATTTTTAACGGGTCACAGACACTCGTCAATTTTATTTTAAATTAATATTATAATCTTAGCAGTTAATGGTTTATAATCGGATAACGAGCTCCGGTTGTCGGTCAAGAAAATTAACCGAAATGAGCATCCCTAATACACACAATTGAAGACACGTTGAACATGCATTCCTGACACACACTAGGGGTTGAACGACTTCAGATTTTTTGAAGTCGACTATTATGACATCAAAGTCGAGTCGACGTCGACTAGTCGATGACGTCGTTCGTAAAAACACAAAACATGGGACTGCTTTGCAACATGCCACAATTTGCAATTAATTAACAGAAAATTAACAGATGCTGACAGCTCATAATGGGGCCGTTTACACCTGGACACTTCATGCGTTTTTACTGATCTGATTTATCAAAACGATTAAATTTACACATAAATATGTTTTCACAAAACGGATATAAATCCGATCTTCAAACAACGCGCTATATATGCGGATTTAACGGATTTCACGTCACCAACAGTAATGTGCTGCATTTTATTGATCATCAGCTCATTTCAAAATCAAAGACGCAATAAGAGAGACAGCACTGGTAAGATTATTTTGTTTCTTTACTTTTAACGAAGATGATTGTGTGTTAGCATCTGCGGCTTACTTTCACTTTGATTTGCGATAGTTTGCACGTTGCCTTGATGAATAGACAATCAGCTGCTCATCTGCCGCGATGCGTGTTGCAGCTTCATCGCTATAATATGCACTCACATGTTTATTTTTAGCATTTTTTGGAGAAGTCCAATTTACATATGTGGTTTCAACATCCAGATGCATTTACACTTGTCCAGTTTCGTCTGTTAAGCGGCCCAGACCTCCTCCTGAAGTGGTTTGAGCGATCGGATTTAAATCCGTCTCGAATGCGTTACGGATGGCATTTACAGCCCACTGTTTACATCATCATAATCATGATTATGATCGCATTAGTGATGCGCAGATCCATCCAAGTAATAATATTCCAATTAATTGCGGGTAAATTAGAGGTAGGCTACATCAATATGATATAAATAAATGAAAAACATAATGTTTTAATGATTTTAATAAAGAGACTGAACTCTAATTTCCTGGTAAAACAGTGAGCGTGCGTCATGCTTTTACTTTCGTTTTCAACAATATGTGTTAGTAAAGTATTTACACACACTTAATGTACCAATGCTGCTTTCTTGCTGCAATAACCCTCTGGGCTCTTCATCTGTTGTCGTCTGCAACATGTTAGTATCAAAATTAGCGCATTCATAGTGTCACATGATCAACGCGACTAGTCGACGTCAAGCTTAAAGCGTCGCGGCATTGCATTAAGGTCGACTAGTCGACTAATCGACTAGTCGGTTCAACCCCTAACACACACACACACACACACACACACACACACACACACACACACACACAACACACACACACACACACACACACACACACACACACACACACAGTGCTGGCAGTGGCTTTGATAGGTGATGACTATAAGAAAGAATGTGGGCCATAAACTAGTGGTGTCAAAGTGATGTTTGTGAAGTGAAACATTCCTCAAACCATGTTCATCCCTCTTTCTGTAGGATCATGGCTATGCCTTGCCTGCTTCTCCTAGCGCTCTTAAGACCAGACTCCATGAAGCCATGGCAAGAGTGGAAAGCCTGGGGCGAGAGAAGAAGAATGCCATGGCCAGAGAAAAGAGGGCAAAGACCATAGTGAAGAGTCTTTTGGGGGATTCAGGGATAAGAAGCTCGTTAACGAAGAGCTCAACGAGAAGCTGTAATTCTACTCCGGTAAGACAAAAGTTGATTCATCGAAAAGTCCATCGAAAAGTTGATTCATTTCAAGAATTCAACTTAACAGGTGAAACTAATATATTATATAGACTCATTACATGCAAAGTGAGATATTTCAAGCCTTTATTTGTTATACTTTTGATGATGATGGCTTACAGCTTATGAAACCCACAAAATCAACATCCCAGAAAGGTAGAATATTACATGAAATCACACGGTAATTACACAGGTTTTGGTTATTTTGGCAGTGTGTGTGGGCAGGTGCAAATCCTGCTGGAAAATGAAGGAAGCATCTCCATAAAGCTTGTCTGCTGAAGGAAGCCCAAACCAACACAGACTGTGGAAACTTCACACTGGATTCAAGCATCTTGGCTTGTGCATTTCCCCTAGAATGTTTTTCCAGCGGTGGTGCTGTTACGTGCCAGAGGTTGTTACCAAGCCGCGCGCGTGGGGGGGGTCCGGGGGCATGCACTTCCAGAAGATTTATTTTTTTAAATAACCTTCTGGCAAGTTTTGTGGATAGAAATGGCCATTTTGAAAAAACATATGACATGCCATCAACAGATTCGAGGCATGACTATTGCAGCACGTTAGCCTGGATGCCAGCCCGAACTCCACCCACAACATTTTTTGGTCGGGAAGTTCAGTCTGGACTCGATCCATTGAGGAGTAATTATGATCGGTTCAGAAATCGTCGGGCCAATCAAATTGCCAGGGCGGGCTTTATACGATGATGGACAGATAATCCATCCAATTACGTCATCATCACATCATCAAACGCGTTTCTTTCAAAAATGCTTTTCGTGTTTGCAAGTACTCCGCGAATCCTTAAATTCTTTTTACAACATCGGCAAAGATCGTTAACACTCATTATTTTTTAAATACTTTTTCCAGAGTGTGTGCAGTTGAGTTCTGTTGACAACTATGTGTTGCTCAACATACGTCACTTACTGCGTTCCTCTGATTGGTTATCGGTCTATCCAATTGAGTGCAGAGTTGTAGTTTTTTCCTGGTTGGGTTAAGACACGCCTCATAATCAAAGCCCTATGGAGCAGTATCTGACTAGAATATGAGTATGACAGGCTAGCAGCACGTACCTTGAACTGGTCACAAACAGAAGAAACCTTCATTTTATCATTTTAGACCCAGAAAAAGATTATCTACAATTTATTGTAGATATTGAAAATTGTATCTTAATGGCAAAGGCCACACTCAATCTGTGAGCACTTAATTTTTCTGGGCTTTTCATAGAAGATCTCTGAAGAAGAAGAAAAAAAAAGAGAAAGTTTTATGCCCATCTAGCCTGCATTTATTTAATCCAAAATACAGAAACTGTAGCCTAATATTGTGAAATATTATTGCATGATGTTCTTTTTAACTTTTTATTAATCAAAGAATCTTTTAAAAAAGAGAGCATCCATATCATTATATTAGAATGATTTCTGAAGGATCATGTGACCAGTGTTGTGCTAGTTACTAAGAAATAGTAACTAGTTACTAGTTACTTCATTCAAAAAGTAACTCAATTACTTTGTTGATTACTTACACCAAAAAGTAATGCGTTACTGTTAAAAGTAACTTTTTAGTTACTTTTTTAAAGAAAGTTATTTAATGTTCCCATTAATGCCCTTTTATGCATTATGGTCTGTACAAACACAAAACTGACTTAAACAGAAAGTTTTAAACACTATTGTATTTAAGTCAGACCAGCACAAACTGAATATATCACAAGGATTTCTGAAATAAATAATAAAACAAGCATTTTTAAAGCTAGTGACGTGATTGCTTTCTCAACATTGATATGTTCATGCAGCTGACAGTATATATATGTGTGTGTGTTTTTACTGCATGTATGAATATTTGAGCAATACAATTTGATCATTCTTGTTAATTCAAAGTACATTAACTAAGGTAATAACAGGTACAATACAATTTAAACTCAATTTAAAATGTATAACATTTTTGAAATAAAAAAACTAACAATGAATGATACTTCTACAACATTTATTAACCATATTTAATGCTAAAATTGTAGTCTTATTGTAAAGTATTACCAGTTTATATGATTCAAGCTTAAAGAAGATGGCCATATATTTAAATATCTGCAAAGGCCAGAGCATTAAAATTATATAAATGTAGACCTATATTACATGTACAGTCTTTCACTTTATTTGCCTAAATTTTAGAACACTTGATGATTAGAACACTTGATGATTAGAACACTTGATGATTAGAACACTTGATGATTAGAACACTTGATGATTAGAACACTTGATGATTAGAACACTTGATGATTAGAACACTTGATGATTAGAACACTTGATGATTAGAACACTGATTAGACATTGATGATTAGAACACTTGATGATTAGAAACACATTGATGATTAGAACACTTGATGATTAGAACACTTGATAATAATAATAATAATAATACATTTAATTTTAGGCGCCTTTCAGACCACCCAAGGTCACCTTACAAAAAATAGAAGTAAAAAGTATTAGCTATTAAAAAATAATATATGAAAAAAAAATGATGATTAGAACACTTGATGATTAGAACACTTGATGATTAGAACACTTGATGATTAGAACACTTGATGATTAGACACTTGATGATTAGAACACTTGATGATTAGAACACTTGATGATTAGAACACTTGATGATTAGAACACTTGATGATTAGAACACTATGATTAGAACACTTGATGTCGGCTTGAACATATCAATGTTGAGAAAGCAATCACGTCAGCTTTAAAAATACAACTTTGCCGGCTAATGAATGCATAAAAGTGACCAGCTGGATATAAACTAGATGGTAACAATTGCGACATACAACATTTGGGTCAGGTCTGGGTGTGTTTTTGTCACATTGCTTTAATCGCTTGAGGTAAATTAGCAGTTACTAATGTTATTCCTCTCAGACTCGATGGCAAGCTTCTGTTCTTTCTCTGCTGATGCAGCATCTAGTTTTTATTTAAAAAATTAATTACTTTATAATTATATGGCAATGTGTACTTTAGTGTTCTGTATTCATACCGTTTCGCTGTCTGTGTTTTGCACCTGCCCACACTGCCAAAAGAACCAAAACCTGGTTCAATGACCATGGTATTACTGTGTGATTTCGTGTAATATTCTAATTTTCTGGGATTTTGATTTTGTGGTTTCATAAGCTGTAAGCCATAATCATCACAATTATAACAAATAAAGGCTTGAAATATCTCACTTTGCATGTAATGAGTCTATATATTAGTTTCACCTGTTAAGTTGAATTCTTGAAATAAATCAACTTTTCGCTGATATTCTAATGATATGACCAGCACCTGTACATGTTATTCTAAGGGTGCTTTCACACCTGCCTCAGAATCGCACGAGTTCGATTTCGCTATCAAGTGAAACTCTGGTTTGTGGTGAGAATGTGATCCGACCTTAAACAGACCCAATTACCAAAGAACTGCGCGTGTTTGGACTAAACCAGCTGCCGTAGTCAAACAAAACCATTATTTAGATTGTCAATAGCGCTCCCTGTAAGCTATGACTGACTTCACTCTCAATAAAACTCATCATAAACACTGAAGCTGTTCGCAGTGCACAGGGAATCTCTCATTTATATCGCGTCTCGACTGTTGTTTATGAGGTAAAGTTACAATATGTAATGTTTTTCCACCACTTGGGGTCGCTACCCTCTTAAGGCCATTGCACACTGAGTCCGAAATTTTCGTATGCGTTTTTTCGTATTCATGATTCGGTGGCTCTGAAAATGTCAAAAAAACTATTCAAACACCATTCAAACTGCTTGCTACGGATGCGAAAAACGCAGAAAATCGAACTCGATCCTATTTTTCTTATGACAGATGAACGTGTCGGAGGCAGTGTGCAAGCGTGATTGACATAACGTGAGGTCGTATTTATTTTTTAACGTGCGAAAATTTCGGATGTGAATTTCGGACTCAGTGTGCGATGGTCTTTACAATAACACAGGCGTATGTTTATGATGCAGGATTAGCGGAATGATGGGACTTGATGATGGGTCAAGCTGATGGATCTAATAATGTTTATGGATGAGTGAAAACATTCATGTTTTTTAACATTACAGTGGTATGAAGCAGGGCGCGATTGCTAATACGAGACCGATATCACACGCGGATAGGGGTGCAACGGATCAAAAAACTCACGGTTCGGATTGTTTCTCGGATCAGAGTCACGGATCGGATCATTTTTCGGATCAGCAAAAAAAAAAAAAAAAAAAAAAAGACAAATAAACATAGGTTTTGTCTTTTTGTTAATTAACACTTTGATGATGAATGGTTAAATTAAAATATATAAAATCAACTTAAAGTGCACAAGGCATAATTGTAGGAGCCTAATTTTGCTTTTGTTCAGTGACAATTATTGCATGTGTTGCATTTCAGTATTTGAATATTTGTGTTTTGATTGTAACTTACTTTCTTTGTGTGTACTAATTAGATAAATATGCTCTATATTTACTTTGAAATATGTTATGTAAAAATTGTGCACTGGCACTTTAAGAATTTCGACTGTAAGTGAGGGGATTGGTTGTGCGTCCTTTATAGGAAATAGAGTGGAATCGCACAGTTTTCTTTACCGCATCCGTGATATTTAGGATTTAAGATTATATTTTGTTTCTTTTCTTTTCTTTGTTTGATTTACTAACGAGTTTGGATTAAAAGGAAGAATTTACATGAAGAAAACGGTGCATGTGAATTGTTTTTTATTGGACACGGAGCGAGTTGACTGGAATTCTTGCGATGCACACTCACAATAATAATATCTTCTTTTTAGAGATATTAGGCGGGTTGACTTACCGAAACTGGTCAATCAAGAGGATGCTCTCTGTCTTACATGCGCACGGCACACACGCAAGGTCTCTCGCTCTCTCCTGTGCGCGCGCTACACGGTTTGGAGCACATATGTTCTGTCTCGCATGCGCGCTCATGCACGCTCGCTCGCTAGATCCCGGGAGATTTGAACTAATTTGCGGGCATCAGGAAGCCAAAATGCTCCTATACAGGGGATTTAAATGACGCGGGGCGTTCAAGCTCCTCCGTTCCTCTGCTCGCCATGACCACGCTGTGTGTGGTGGACTGAATATGCGCACTTTTTTTTTTTTCATAAATCAAGCCGCGGATCACGTGTGTGCCGAACCGAAGATATTGATCCGAACGGATCACGGATCAATGACGATCCGTTGCACCACTACATGCGGACATAAAGAAATGTTTAATTCTACCGAACTACCCGCAAGTGCCGGATTACTACTCACACAGGTCATTTTATTAGACGAATTAAACTTGTGAGGAAACGCAGCTGTAACCCAGGCTACTAATAAAATAAAATGAAAGTAAAAGGAAAGAAAGAAATCACTGATTAAATGAGGTGATGGGCTCTTTAAGAGCTAGTAGCAGCAGTGAGCCAAGCCCCGCCCATCTGCTACTGGTGAAGCGAGTGAGATGAGGCAGCGACACGGAGCGATCTTCAAAACCCCTCCATGTAAGTGATTAACTCAGAGAAAAGTGATCAAATACAACAAAAAAACAGGATAGGCCGTGCGAGCCGAAGTGGATAGCACATGGGCTAAAGCTGGCGCACGTGTGAGAATGCTAATGAAGTATGCTATTAAGTGTTAAAGTGTTTTGTTTAATGTGTTAATTGAAGTGCATGCACGTGATTTGATGATGAAATTGTTTGAATTGAAGATTAATTATTGTTCTGCCTTGTGTTTTACAAGGCTGGGTTTTTTTGTGAGATTCAAGTTCTTCTGTGATGAGTTCCCTGATTCGTGCTGGACGCGCGAGCGAGGTGCAGATTGTATATGGCGAGCCACCCATGGAACCGTTTTCTCTGATGAACTGTGTTTTTGAGCCATCAAACTGCTGGAGAATTCTCTCGTTTACTTTTGGACAACCGGGACTCGGACTCATTGAGATCATCTTGTTTTTCTATTTTTCCCTTTGGATTTCTCCACAAAAGACATTGATTGTGATCCTGAATCATTCTAAAAGAATCAACAGTTCTCTGAACTCATCGACTCGAGTTATGAACTCGGGTTAACTGAATTGATTTGTCAAATCTTGAGTGTCTGATTCACATTGGACAGACTATTAAGTTTTGAGGAGAAAGTGATTCGTTTGCAGCTGAAAGCGAAAGTTCAGAATTTAATTCTGTGTATTGGATCAAACTGATTGTTCATTTGATTATAGTTTGAGGTATTTGAGCTATTGATTGCAATACTTTGTGTGAAAGCATTATTTATTGTTCTTTAACTTTGTTGTGTTGCAAGGAATCTGACACAGAGATTTCTTTTATTATTCATAAGTATGTGAGAATCTGTTTCCAATATAGTACTGTCCAAAACTGAGTCCACGTGTCTGGAAAAAAAACAAGAAGAGTGTGAATACTGTCATTTATTGTGTTTTAATTGTTAATCTTTGTGATTCACACATTGAGTAAAGGTGTTTTTCTCCTAATACAAAACCAAACTGAATCAGAAGCAAGACTTAGTATTGATTGTTCACTCGCCTGTTGTGCTGTCTACCTCTCTCCAGTAGTTGTATCTTCCTTCTGATCAATTGGCCCATATTGAATGTTACGCTAGTGTAATACTTGTTTGTGGGTGTTTTCGGGGCTTTAATCTAAATATAACTGTATAAATATATCAAATAAACCTCGGACACGGACGAGCTCTTCTTTAGACTCTAGTCTATCTTTTTTCCCTCATTCTCTCCCGCTCTCCTCTCTGTACCCCCGTCATAATAAAAGTCCTTCCAACAACATCCACTTTAACACAATATACTGATGAATTGACATTGAAATATTCAAATATAACATCAGCATCAATCTTTTTTAATATAATGTGCTACACTTTTAACTCTTACACTAGTATGACACACTAAACGCGTGTTACACGCTACACAGCGCTGTTTCACTTGCTCTAACGTTTATATTCGTTCATCCAAAATATATTTCAGGTCTAGTGGAGTTGGTAACTAATAATAGTAGTAAATGTGTAAAGTTGAATAAAATGGAAATACTCAATATTGCAAGAAAAAACGAGCTCAAAAAACTGTTATCTGCTGTTGTCCAGTAACTCCAGTTGGAATCTTCACCCCAAAATGGCGGCCGCGCTCCCGAAGCGCCACCTAGTGGCTGTTACTAACAAAGCATCAGAGTTTCACCTCTTGTTCTTCTACACTCTTTGGCGTTACCAAGATTCACCTTTTTATTGTTTGTAAACTGCACCCCCTTGCGGTGAAAAATCGTACATAGTGTATCTTTAACAGGCGACATTTTTTTCCGGGACGGCCACTTATTTAAAATTGGAATTACTCTGAAATAATTTTTTTCTTTATTTTGACTTTTGGGATATTATAAGTACACAACCTCAGGAAATATATCACACTGCAATTGATTTTTGGATATTTTATTACAAAATTCTTACATATTGTACCTTTAATTCTGACCAATCTAAGTGCAGTTATGGAAATATGTTTAAGACAAATCTGGCCAATGAGTGATGTGGATTTTGTCACGTGGCTGCATTTTGGTTCGTTTCATCAGCTGATTCAGACCAGAGCAATCAGTGTGTTGTGAAAAGGAACCAAAACGCATATACAAAGTATAATTAGTCCGGACCAAATGAACCAAACTACAGGTGTGAAAGCACCCTTACTCTCTTTATTAAACTTCTTAGTTATTATATGAAGGGGACTTATTCATTTTAAATCATAACATTTCAGATAGACCTCATGGCAAAGGACTACAGAGAGTTTGTGCTCACGCTCTACATCAGTGGTCTCAAACTCGCGGCTCGCGGGTGATATTTTGTGGCCCCCTACTTGACATTAAAGTTTAATGTTAGTGCGGCCCGTCGTTGCGTGTGCCGCGTTTATTTATTTAATTATTTATTAGCCTATCCCTTATGGGCTACCATAGTCCTGTGACAGCTTACGGTGGGTTTGTTGTCAATAGTTGTCATAGACAACCGTGAAGTACAAACTTACTGCGCCTGGAAAAAATGAGCGCGTCGCTTCAATTATGAGCGCCTACGTTTGAAATAACGAACTTGAGCGCACAAAATATGTGAGCGTGATATGTGTACATCAATCAGGCCACTGCGAGCGACGTGTTGGAGACCCCTGCTCTAAAACAATGTGAGAATAATCATTGTGAGCTTGTAATATGTGCCCAACAGGTTGATAAGAAGGTTTGCTTTGATTTGTGCAAAGTCAGTAATTTGCCTGAGACACTATAATACATGTGTAGAAGGAATTCAATAAGACGGGCAGACATGACTGCAAATAATTGTATTTCAAAAGTAATAATTGTTTTTCTAAGTATAATAAAAGGAAATGTGCCTTCCAAAAAAAATCATTAAAAATAGAAAAGTTATTAAAGAAATCGTTAAAATAGTCCAAGTGACTACAGTGGCTCAATCTTAAGTTTATCAAGTGACGACAATACTTGTGCAAAAAAACAAACAAAAATAACGACTTTATTCAAGTGTTCATTTCCTTCTCTGTGGGCCTCGAGATTTCACGTAGTGTAACAGCGCAGCGCTTCTGTGTTATACGTCACACGTAGGCTCACTATTGGCCGACGCTGGTCATATGTGTGTGATGCGTGTGACGTTCAACCAGAAGCACTGCGCTGTTACACTACGTGTAATTACTACACTACGAAATCTTGAGGCAGACAGAGGTGGAAATGAATACTTAAAGTCGTTATTTTAGTTTTTTTTTTTTTTTTTTTTCGCACAAAAAGTATTCTCGTCGTAAATTTAATAAAAAATATCTTCATTTTTGTTTCTGAAGATGAACAAAAGTTTTACGGGGTTGAACAACATGAGGGAGAGTAATTACTGACAGAGTTTACATTTTTGGGTGAACTAACCCTTTAATGTGTTGTATAAAGAAAATAAAAAGGACACGAGCAAATATAAGTATCACAAAGATGTTGTGTATAAGGAAAAGACAAAGACAGTTTGTAAAATGAACTTCAACTGTCAGAAGGACAGCTCATGAAGAACCAATCATGTTCAGAAAGAAATGTTCAAATTCAGAGGAACCGTTCAGAAGAAACGTTAATAATTGAGAAGATTGGATCAGTTGTGCTCCTTTTTGTGGAATACTTGAATACAATTTTTTGTGGAATACTTTGCCCAGCCTAACCCAGCCTCTCCCTCCAGCCGCCCCCAGTTAAGTTGAGTTTGAGACCCCTGATCTACACGGTCCAAAGGCATTCAGATACCTCCGAGAGACTCGACATTTCCCTCCCACATCCACATACACTACAAAGGTAGGCTTAATGTTGTCCGATTGAATTTTTGGAAATTACTGATGCAAACACGTTAAATGGCTTCTTCTAAATTTAGGACTCGTTTGTCATGAATATCGACACGTCGATGCTGATGATTCCTGAACTGCTCCTATTTAATTCAATCAGGTAGTGTTGGTGTGCTTTTAATTACAATAAATTCTGGAAATATACCTAATGAATATCTTTGTCTTGTGAGTAACGCATGTATCGTGTGCCTGTTTTCCACACAAAGCAGCTGGAATAACAATCCACCAGTTCCAGGCCATCTCATCTCCCAGCGGAAAATGCTCTGGGCCCGGTTTTTCAAAAGTAATCCACTAGGATTTTGGATAACGGATTGGATCAAATCTTGAAAATGGGTTTTTCAAAAGAAAAAAACGGATTACATAATCGGATTAGATCACGTAATCCAATCTTGGTTTTGATCCGGATCAAACCTTTAGTTTGGGTTTTTCAGAACTTTTTTGTAGGATTTGGATCACTTTGATCCAAAAAATCTGGATTAAACTGATCCCATCAGAAGGGTGGATTCAGCGTGGGTTTCATGCCCAAAATGTAATGAAAACTTAAAAAATATATCAATATTTGGATCATGCAGTATCTTACAAGATATCCTATTTATTCATAAGGTTTTAATTTTATTTGTTCATCCGTCAGGCTACAGTGATTAGGTAGGCTCTAACATATTCAGCCTTTCAGTATAGGCCAACAGCAAAGTAGAAAGATATATATATATATATATATTCATCACAATTGAAAATATTTTTGTTTTTAGAATATTTATTAGTGATGCATGCAATGATTACAGAATAACCAAAAAAAATGCAAAGAATGGCAATCACTGATTTTTTAAATCCAAAACAAATCCAAATCAGAAATTGTGTCTAACTATTGCGTCCCTTGTTGCACGTCCTGTTTGCTCGTTCTGGCAGAATGCAAAGTTCTACATTGTGATTTCCTATCCTGTTTGCACTGGTTATCCAGATTTGGTGATCCTGAAAAGTTCCTATCCGGATCAGATTGATCCAATCCGATGTTGCTTTGAAAAACTGGCTCAAAAGTAAGCTGGATTACGTGATCACGGATCGCAAAAAAAAGGATTACTAAATCCGGATCAATTTTATCCGGATTAAACCTTTTGAAAAACCGGGCCAAGGTCTACATTAGCAGGGTTTGTAGTCCGGCAGACTCTACGAAAGCTGTCCTGTGATTGGTCAGAGATGCTGTACCATCTTCATTTGACGAGCTAACCGCCTTCTGGCCCTGAAAAACCATCACAAGGCACACTGAAGGTTTGCTTTGATTATCTTTTAATCTTTGGATATTAATATATTATAATATATAATATATTAATGTTATTTTCTCTGTTCTGTAAAGTGTCTTTGAGCACTGTGTAAAGCGGAGGAGATTGGAATGGTATGGCAAGCCGTTTTAACTTAAATTGTACCCAGCGTTACTCGTCATAATTGCATTGTTACTAGTAGCAATTACAATTAGAGAGCTCTACAAATTAATTTACTAGTCATATGTCCCCATTGACTTCCATTAATTTTTAATTACAGAGCTCTCTAATCCAATTCTTACTAGTAAAAAAATGAATTAAAGATACGTATAATTGCAGAGCTCTTTAATTGCATTTTTACTAGTTACAATTGAAATATGAATTTAATAAAAGAGCTCTGCAATTGAGTTGTTACTAGTAAGAATTCAATTAGAGAGCTCTGTAATTAAAAATTAATGCAAGTCAATGGAGACATATGACTAGTAAAAATTAATTTGAAGAGCTCTCTAATTGGAATTGTTACTAGTAAGAATTGAATTGAAAAGTTCTCTAATTGAATTCTTACTAGTAAAAATGCAATTATGACGAGTAACGCTGGGTAAACTTTAAGCTAAAAGGGCTTGCCATAGAACGGAGGATGTGTTTCTGCTTGGGGAACACACTGAGGAACCATCATTCTGACGGGTTGTCATTGGTTGTGTCTGTTTCTCAGGATAAGGTCACACCACATTCCCAAACTCACCTCTCTCGAACTGCAGAACGGGAGCATGAGAAAGAAGCTCTGCGTGTGTGTGTGTGTGTGTGTGTGTGTGTGTGTGTGTGTGTGTGTGTGTGTGTGTGTGTGTGTGTGTGTGTGTGTGTGTGTGTGTGTGTGTGTGTGTGTGTGTGTGTGTGTGTGTGTGATGTCAAGGACTGGGGGAGATGTATGCAAAAGAACGTGGTCGTACAGTGTGTGTGACGGAGAGAGACAAATATAAAAAGTATAATATAATCATATCTTGTTTCTTCAACTTATTAAAATATCTGACTTTACTGCCACTATCTCTTTCCACTTCTATTTCATATTTATAGTGTGTGATTTGCAAAATACCTATCATATCATTCATCATTTGTATTTGAAGACACAACATTAGGTTTTTCAATCAGATTGATAGTCAAACTGGAAATGTCCCTGTTTTCCCCCTTTTCGGGGATTATGTTTCCAGTTTTGATCTCGGACGTCTGGTCACTTTATATCATATTTCAGAATATTCTGTTACTGTTAAAGGATTAGTTCACTTTTAAAAAAACTTTTGCTGATAATTTCCTCTCCCCCATGTCATCCAAGATGTCCATGTCTTTCTTTCTTCAGTCGAAAAGAAATGAAGGTTTTTGATGAAAACATTCCAGGATTTTTCTCCATATAATGGACTTCAATGGGACCCAAACGGTTCAAGGTCCAAATGACAGTTTCAGTGCAGCTTCAAAGGGCTTTAAACGACACCAGACGATGAATAAGGGTCTTATCTAGCCAAACCATCGCTCATTTAAAAAATAAATTATAAAGTTTAAGTTTTATAAGCACAAATACTCGCCTTGCTCTGTTCTGTGATGCGCGTTCGTGACTCTCCTGTTCGAACTCGTTCATCAAAATGAACGAATCTTTTTTCGAGTCATTTCATTCAAGCGGCTTTAAACGTTATACTTCTAACCGCCAAATTCCCCGAACACATCCACCTATGCAATCTTGATCATATTCTGAATAAAGAAATCATTATAATGCAGTCAAAAATAATTTACAGGGAACAGAATTAATTTACCTTCCGAGTCTTTCGTTCATTTGTCACGTGACAGACGCAATGAACGGATCGTTCATGAACGCGCATCACAGAACAGAGCAAGATGAGCATTTGTGCTTATAAAACTTAAACTGTGTTATGTATTTTTGAAATGAGCGATGGTTTGGCTAGATAAGACCCTTATTCATCGTCTGGTGTCGTTTAAAGCCCTTTGAAGCTGCACTGAAACTGTCATTTGGACCTTGAACCGTTTGGGTCCCATTGAAGTCCATTATATGGAGAAAATCCTGGAATGTTTTCATCAAAAACCTTCATTTCTTTTCGACTGAAGAAAGAAAGACATGGACATCTTGGATGACACGGGGGTGAGTAAATTATCAGCAAAAGTTTTTAAAAAAGAACTAATCCTTTAAGCCCACTATGAATATTAAAATATGACGAACCATGTGTCCTGCATCATAGCTACACATGTATGACCTTTGCAGCCAAAAAATTGGTATTGACGGGGTATGATTTATTAAATGCGCCAGTAGCGGTCAATGCGGCATCTACTTTCTACTAGTCTATGGCTATAAGGCTATCTAGAATCATGAAATATCATGATTTATTTATTTTCCACAAGAGGTCGGCAAAGACACCCAATATAAGATATTTAGAGCTGAATTAAAAGGGTTATGCATGAAATTGAGTGATTTAACTTGAAAGAATGTGAGGAATGTGCTTAAATGACTATTTATTTATTGCTCAAATCTAGTAATTTAAAAATTGCATTAAAAATGTTATAAAATTGAAGATTTCTGGACAAAAAAAGTGGTGTAATTTTAGGGTTTCGGGTCATTTTGACTCGCGAGGGAAGGTTTAAACGGCACGAGTGTGTAATGTAGGGGTGTGTGAATCTACACTGGTCTCTCGGTTCGATTATGATTATCATGTCATCGATTTAATTCAATATCACAATGCACTACATCCTACAAAGCGGCTGTAGCAGCGAAAAGACAGACGCAGAAAATGTTGTGACTGCTGTCGGGCGCAAATCGTGGGTTTGGAAACATTTTGTATTTTCCAAAACAGATGGTCAGGTAAATAAAACCCATGCTATGTGTACATTGCCAGTGCCAGCTAAAATACTCGGGAAATACTACAAACTCGTCAGCGAATCTGAAAAGGAGACATGGAATTGAGGAGTGTAATTTGGCTGACGAAAAACAGCCTCTGTCACCCTCCATGAAGAACTTTTTCGCCCAGACATCTCCAAAAGAGCAACTAGCATTATGTAAATTATTATTTTTTTTCTACAACTAGAGTACCTCAATTATTTGCACAAAAGACTGGAAGACTTTATTGACTGTTGCCATAAACTCGATTGGTTTTATCAATCCCCCATCCATTATTTACTTTTCTTTATTTCTTACATTTTTTGTTGTGTTGTAAATGTCACAATTGGGAAAGATGCTGCAATTTTCAAAGTGTGTGTTTAAACATTTATGTTATATATCTTTTGGTTGCATTTGTGAGTTAAATAAAAATGTAACTGGTTGTGTAAAGTGGCACAAAATATCGATTAATCGATCGATATAGCCATGAATCGAATAGTAATCGTTTCGAGGATTTTTTGAAGTATCGGCAAAAATCGTATCGCTGGCTAAGAGAATCGATATCGAATCGTGATGAACTGTCCGATTTACACCCCTACTACATCCTCAATTTTACTTCAAAAGTGATGTGGCGCGCGCGCGTGTGTGTTCGGGAAGTCGCAGTGACAGTTACCTCCTGCATATTCTATGTGTGTGTGTGTGACATTGAGCTTTTTCATGAGTTTTTAAAAGGCGTTTAAAGCAGTTGGAGCATTTTTAATTACTCGCGCTCGCCTCCCTCTGCCAGTGTATGCTACCGCGACAAAGCACATACGCGATAAATGACGTCAGAAAAGCGTCAGTACCGTACCGACACCGATTCGTCCTCGTCTGCATCGTAGAAACGATGAATTGGTTCACAAAATTCATGGTTCGGTAGGATACAGGGGTGTCACGGTTCGGTACGTTTTCGATAAAGCAAAAAGAAAGAAATTTCCTATTTATTAAAGGAAAAAATATTTTTAAATAAGTGTGAGTTTTCCTACATCTTGAAACTTTTAGTTTTATAAATGGGGGTAATCTTTAAAAAGATGAACAAATAATGTTTTGGTCATCACATTAAAAATAACTTTCAAATATGATAATGTTATACATATCTTATATTCTTGAAAGCATTTGACTATTTCTGCCAAACTTCCATGGTTACAGTGAGTGTTACTACAGTAAATCCATGATGAATGTGTGGACTTTAACTAGTTCATTCATGGAACAACGTTTCTCCACGTCAGCGCTGTTTGATCCGTTAATAACGGAGAAATGTTAATGCTTCTCTCTAGATCTCGCAGCGATGTTATTACTTCAGTGGAGAACTCAAATCTTTGTTTACTGGATCTCCCAGCGCTGTAGTAACAGTGTCGCTTGATCACGATGATAATGAGTAGCGCAGTTTCGTTCCGCTTTCATTACGTTTGAGCCTCACACCGAACGGTTCAAAATGAATACATGTATGTATCGTTACGATAGTTTGGACTCACCGGGCTGCTGCTGTCCCGCTGGCGTGAGCCGGGAGCACAGTGTGTTGTAGGTGAGGAAGTATGTGGCGAACGAAGGCCCGTCTCTGAAGGCCAGAGGAAGAGCTCCTCTGTAAAGCCCTGAAACGCCCTCGTGTTTAGCGATGCTCAGCAAACAGTGGATCGGGCCGCTGTATCGGGGTTTGCCGGCACTCGCTCCACTGCGCCTGCTCTCGGTCTGACACTGCAGACGCACTTTCACCAGATCACCCGGAGACATCACAGAGATCTGAGGAAAACACACGCTTTCATGACTTAAACTGGTTCATATACCACAGACAATAAAAATGTAGTTTTAAAAATCATCCAATACGCAACTGTTACATAACGGCACAGAGGAAACTACAATTTATTCAGACACCTTCAACATTTCTCACATTATCACAGTTTGTTCGCTAGAAAATGGTAATAAAATATGTCAACTCGTATTTCACAGGTTTTGTCGTCCTTCTGTTAGACTCTCACACATGAATTATGTTGAATATCTGTCAGTGTTTAATTTAACTACACAATTAGATAATACCAGTTTAGCCCAACAATTCAATTGTTTATATCAAAAATTCATATCCTGGAAATGAATAAAAGTTAAAACGGCTTGCCATGGTGATAATTGTATTTCTGATTTGTGATATTGGAATTTCAAATCGTAAGAAATCAATTCTTGATATCAACAATTGATTTGAATGGCAGCCTATGGTGACATTTCACTAGTGAAAATACAATTACAGATATCAAGAATTATAGTTTTTACTAGTTGAAATTCAATTACAGATATCAAGTATTAGCATTGATTGTTACTAGTGAAAAATGTAATTCCTGATATCAAAAATTGCAACTGTTACTAGTAGCCTATAAATCTAATTCCTGATATCAATAATTATCATTTTAACTAGTGAAAATTTTATTGTTGATATAAATTAATTTCCTGGAAATAAATTAAAGTTAAAAATGGCTTGCCATACTATGAGCACAAGTGTGAATATTGTTTTCAGGACCATTTAACCTTTCCGAATCATGTCCATGATTTTTTTTGTGTGTTCACACAGCAAGTGCCAAAACCTTCTTTACCGAGTTTCGTACCATTCCGATGAAATTAAAAAAAAAAGGGTAAAATATTTGGTACAGCACCTGTGCCACGCCGGCCGCCAGGCCCGACAGGAAGATGTCGAGTTTGGAGTTGTGCGCGCCGGTGCCGCGGAGCTGAGCGAGACACTGAAGACAGTTCCGGTACGTGCCGAACACCACGGAGGAGGTCATGGAGATAGTGCTGACGGGCAACGCCATTCCCTTAAAGAAGCCATGAACCTGGAGCAAACAAGATCAACATCACTGCAGAAATACTCTTCTTACTCAGTAGTTCTGTCTTGTTTCTAGACCAAATATCAAACATTTCTTAAATCAAGATGCATTTACTAGACGAGTAAAATGACCAACGCTATCTCACCACCAATTCTTACGAATTTGTACGAGTGAGCTAAGGTGGCTAATTCTAAGGATTCGTATGACCTCACTTGTACGAATTTGTACGATTTGTCTAAACCAAATCGTGGTTTAGGGTTGGATCAGGTGTTGGTTTAGGGGCGGGGTCAGGGGTTGTTTTTAGGGGTGGGGTCAGGGGTTGGTTTAGGGGCGGGGTCAGGGGTTGGTTTGGGGGCGGGGTCAGGGGTTGGCTTGGGGCGGGGTCAGGGGTTGGTTTAGGGGCGGGGTCAGGGGTTGGTTTGGGGGGGGTCAGGGTTGGTTTGGGGCGGGGTCAGGGTTGGTTTTGGGGGCGGGGTCAGGGGTTGGTTTGGGGGCGGGGTCAGGGGTTGTTTTAGGGGTGGGGTCAGGGGTTGGTTTAGGGGCGGGGTCAGGGGTTGGTTTGGGGGCGGGGTCAGGGGTTGGCTTGGGGGCGGGGTCAGGGGTTGGTTTAGGGGCGGGGTCAGGGGTTGGTTTGGGGGCGGGGTCAGGGGTTGGTTTGGGGGCGGGGTCAGGGGGTTGGTCATTCGTACGAATTGGGCAACTGGTAAAATATGTATGATTTAGCAAAAATCTTACTAATTCGTATGAGTGAGGTCGTACGCATTGTTACGAATTAGCCACCACGTAAAATTCGTACTAATTGCCGTGAGATCGGGTTGAAATGACATAAGATATGGGCAAATAAATAAAAATTAAGTGAGTTTTTTGTTTAAAACAAGCAAAATTATCTGCCAATGGGGTAAGACTTAGTACTTAAATATATAATTATAATATATAATAATTACATAATATATAATTACACTGTAACAATGACACCTTAAAATAAATTGTAACCCACAAAATTTTTACTTTAAATTTATAAAACAATATAGACATATTTTTTAAAAATCAAAATTACTAAAATTCAAATGAAACTATTATTATCTCAAAGATACTTTAATAACACTGCATCAAAGCAATGATGTTAAGAAGGTGCATTAAGCATTGAACACACATGTAAATCTCTCACCCCTTCTTTTCTGACGGTCATTACGATGCACTGCCAGATCCCAGTGAACTGTTTTTGAGTCTGGATCCTGACCTGTGCAGATGTTGAACACACACACTCAACGTCTGAAGGAGATGCTGAACACACACACTCAATGTCTGGAGGAGATGCTGAACACACACACTCAACATCTGGAGGAGATGCTGAACACACACACTCAACATCTGGAGGAGATGCTGAACACACACACTCAACATCTGGAGGAGGTTGTGAACACACACACTCAATGTCTGGAGGAGATGCTGAACACACACTCAACATCTGGAGGAGATGCTGAACACACACACTCAACATCTGGAGGAGATGCTGAACACACACACTCAATGTCTGGAGGAGATGCTGAACACACACTCAACATCTGGAGGAGATGCTGAACACACACACTCAACATCTGGAGGAGATGCTGAACACACACTCAACATCTGGAGGAGATGCTGAACACACACACTCAACATCTGGAGGAGATGTTGAACACACACACTCAATGTCTGGAGGAGATGTTGAACACACATACTCAATGTCTGGAGGAGATGCTGAACACACACTCAACATCTGGAGGAGATGCTGAACACACACACTCAACGTCTGGAGGAGATGTTGAACACACACACTCAATGTCTGGAGGAGATGCTGAACACACACTCAACATCTGGAGGAGATGTTGAACACACACTCAACATCTGGAGGAGGTGTTGAACACACACACACTCAACATCTGGAGGAGATGCTGAACACACACACTCAACATCTGGAGGAGATGTTGAACACACACACTCAACGTCTGGAGGAGATGCTGAACACACACTCAACATCTGGAGGAGATGCTGAAACACACACACTCAACATCTGGAGGAGATGCTGAACACACACACTCAACGTCTGGAGGAGATGCTGAACACACACACTCAACGTCTGGAGGAGATGCTGAACACACACACTCAACGTCTGGAGGAGATGCTGAACACACACACTCAACATCTGGAGGAGATGCTGAACACACACACTCAACATCTGGAGGAGATGCTGAACACACACACTCAACATCTGGAGGAGATGTTGAACACACACACACTCAACATCTGGAGGAGATGTTGAACACACACACTCAACATCTGGAGGAGATGCTGAACCCACACACTCAATATCTGGAGGAGATGCTGAACACACACACTCAACATCTGGAGGAGATGTTGAACACACACACTCAACATCTGGAGGAGATGCTGAACACACACTCAACGTCTGGAGGAGATGCTGAACACACACACTCAACATCTGGAGGAGATGCTGAACACACACACTCAACATCTGGAGGAGATGTTGAACACACACACTCAACATCTGGAGGAGATGCTGAACACACACTCAACGTCTGGAGGAGATGTGAACACACACACTCAACATCTGGAGGAGATGCTGAACACACACACTCAACATCTGGAGGAGATGCTGAACACACACACTCAACGTCTGGAGGAGATGCTGAACAACACACTCAACATCTGGAGGAGATGCTGAACACACACACTCAACATCTGGAGGAGATGCTGAACACACACACTCAACTCTGGAGGAGATGCTGAACACACACACTCAACATCTGGAGGAGATGTGAACACACACACCTCAACATCTGGAGGAGATGCTGAACACACACACTCAACATCTGGAGGAGATGCTGAACACACACACTCAACATCTGGAGGAGATGCTGAACACACACACTCAACATCTGGAGGAGATGTTGAACACACACACTCAACATCTGGAGGAGATGTTGAACACACACACTCAACTCTGGAGGAGATGCTGAACCACACACACTCAACATCTGGAGGAGATGCTGAACACACACACTCAACTCTGGAGGAGATGTTGAACACACACACTCAACATCTGGAGGAGATGCTGAACACACACTCAACGTCTGGAGGAGATGCTGAACACACACACTCAACATCTGGAGGAGATGCTGAACACACACACTCAACATCTGGAGGAGATGTTGAACACACACAACGCTGAAACACACAACTCACAATCTGGAGGAGATGCTGAACACACACTCAACATCTGGAGGAGATGTTGAACCACACACTCAACATCTGGAGGAGATGTTGAACACACACACACTCAACATCTGGAGGAGATGCTGAACACACACACTCAACATCTGGAGGAGATGCTGAACAACACACAACATCTGGAGGAGATGCTGAACACACACACTCAACATCTGGAGGAGATGCTGAACACACACTCAACATCTGGAGGAGATGCTGAACACACACACTCAACATCTGGAGGAGATGTTGAACACACACACTCAACATCTGGAGGAGATGCTGAACACACACACTCAACGTCTGGAGGAGATGCTGAAACACACACTCAACGTCTGGAGGAGATGCTGAACACACACACTCAACATCTGGAGGAGATGTTGAACACACACACTCAACATCTGGAGGAGATGCTGAACACACACTCAACGTCTGGAGGAGATGTTGAACACACACACTCAACATCTGGAGGAGATGCTGAACACACACTCAACGTCTGGAGGAGATGTTGAACACACACACTCAACATCTGGAGGAGATGCTGAACACACACACTCAACATCTGGAGGAGATGCTGAAACACACACTCAACTCTGGAGGAGATGCTGAAACACACACATCAACATCTGGAGGACATGCTGAACACAACACTCAACGTCTGGAGGAGATGTTGAACACACACTCAACATCTGGAGGAGATGCTGAACACACACTCAACGTCTGGAGGAGATGCTGAACACACACACTCAACATCTGGAGGAGATGCTGAAACACACACTCAACATCTGGAGGAGATGCTGAACACACACACTCAAAGTCTGGAGGAGATGCTGAACAAACAACACTCAACGTCTGGAGGAGATGCTGAACACACACACTCAACATCTGGAGGAGATGTGAACACAAACATCAACATCTGGAGGAGATGTTGAACACACACACTCAACATCTGGAGGAGATGCTGAACACACACACACTCAACATCTGGAGGAGATGCTGAACACACACATCAACATCTGGAGGAGATGCTGAACACACACACTCAACATCTGGAGGAGATGCTGAACACACACACTCAACATCTGGAGGAGATGTGAACACACACACTCAACATCTGGAGGAGATGCTGAAACACACACTCAACGTCTGGAGGAGATGCTGAACACACACCACTAACTCTGGAGGAGATGTTGAACACACACACTCAACATCTGGAGGAGATGTTGAACACACACATCAACATCTGGAGGAGATGCTGAACACACACACTCAACATCTGGAGGAGATCTGAACACACACACTCAACATCTGGAGGAGATGCTGAACACAACACACTCAACATCTGGAGGAGATGCTGAACACACACACTCAACGTCTGGAGGAGATGCTGAACACACACTCAACGATCTGGAGGAGATGCTGAACACACACACTCAACATCTGGAGGAGAATGCTGAACACACACACTCAACATCTGGAGGAGATGCTGAACACACACACTCAACATCTGGAGGAGATGCTTGAACACCACACTCAACATCTGGAGGAGATGTTGAACACACACACACTCAACATCTGGAGGAGATGCTGAACACACACACTCAACATCTGGAGGAGATGCTGAACACACACACTCAACGTCTGGAGGAGATGCTGAACACACACACTCAACGTCTGGAGGAGATGCTGAACACACACACTCAACGTCTGGAGGAGATGCTGAACACACACTCAACGTCTGGAGGAGATGCTGAACACACACACTCAACATCTGGAGGAGATGCTGAACACACACACTCAACATCTGGAGGAGATGCTGAACACACACACTCAACATCTGGAGGAGATGCTGAACACACACACTCAACATCTGGAGGAGATGTTGAACACACACACACTCAACATCTGGAGGAGATGCTGAACACACACACTCAACATCTGGAGGAGATGCTGAACACACACACTCAACGTCTGGAGGAGATGCTGAACACACACACTCAACGTCTGGAGGAGATGCTGAACACACACTCAACGTCTGGAGGAGATGCTGAACACACACACTCAACATCTGGAGGAGATGTTGAACACACACACTCAACATCTGGAGGAGATGCTGAACACACACACTCAACATCTGGAGGAGATGCTGAAGAACACACACACTCAACATCTGGAGGAGATTCTGAACACACACTCAACGTCTGGAGGAGATGCTGAACACACACACTCAACGTCTGGAGGAGATGTTGAACACACACACTCAACATCTGGAGGAGATGCTGAACACACACTCAACGTCTGGAGGAGATGTTGAACACACACACTCAACATCTGGAGGAGATTCTGAACACACACACTCAACATCTGGAGGAGATGCTGAACACACACTCAACATCTGGAGGAGATGCTGAACACACACACTCAACATCTGGAGGAGAAGCTGAACACACACTCAACATCTGGAGGAGATGCTGAACACACACACTCAACGTCTGGAGGAGATGCTGAACACACACACTCAACATCTGGAGGAGATGTTGAACACACACACTCAACATCTGGAGGAGATGCTGAACACACACACTCAACGTCTGGAGGAGATGCTGAAGAACACACACACTCAACGTCTGGAGGAGATGCTGAACACACACTCAACGTCTGGAGGAGATGCTGAACACACACACTCAACGTCTGGAGGAGATGTTGAACACACACACTCAACATCTGGAGGAGATCCTGAACACACACTCAACATCTGGAGGAGATGCTGAACACACACACACTCAACGTCTGGAGGAGATGCTGAACACACACACTCAACGTCTGGAGGAGATGCTGAACACACACACTCAACGTCTGGAGGAGATGCTGAACACACACACTCAACGTCTGGAGGAGATGCTGAACACACACACACTCAACATCTGGAGGAGATGCTGAACACACACTCAACATCTGGAGGAGATGCTGAACACACACACTCAACATCTGGAGGAGATGCTGAACACACACACTCAACATCTGGAGGAGATGCTGAACACACACACTCAACGTCTGGAGGAGATGCTGAACACACAAACACTCAACATCTGGAGGAGATGCTGAACACACACACTCAACATCTGGAGGAGATGCTGAACACACACACTCAACATCTGGAGGAGATGCTGAACACACACACTCAACATCTGGAGGAGATGCTGAACACACACACTCAACATCTGGAGGAGATGTTGAACACACACACTCAACATCTGGAGGAGATGCTGAACACACACACTGAACGTCTGGAGGAGATGCTGAACACACACACACTCAACATCTGGAGGAGATGCTGAACACACACACTCAACGTCTGGAGGAGATGCTGAACACACACACACTCAACATCTGGAGGAGATGCTGAACACACACACTCAACATCTGGAGGAGATGCAGAATTGCAACACTATTATTCATGCCTGAAGGTAAAGGCACAATGTGTAAGTTTCGCCACTATAGGTTGCTTATTAAAAAAAAAAGCATAACTTGATGCCGTGAATGAGCGTGGAATCATGGGACTTGAATATGAACGACTCCTGAATAAGCGAATGTATTAAAGGTGCCCTAGAATGGGGTTATTTTATTATTTTATAATGTTTCCTTGGTTGCCGTTATAGTGTTAGTATGTTTTTTAGATCAAAAATAGTCATAATTTAGAAATAAAAGGCATTTTTCCTAGCCTGATTTTAGTATCTGATTTGAACACTCTGTTTGAAGGGGCGTGTCTGCTGTGGGATTCAGTGTAACCGGCCACTGCTGTGATTGGCTGCTGTGGGACTCAGTGTAACCGGCCACTGCTGTGATTGGCTGCTGTGGGACTCAGTGTAACCGGCCACTGCTGTGATTGGCTGCTGTGGGACTCAGTGTAACCGGACACTGCTGTGATTGGCTGCTGTGGGACTCAGTGTAACCGGCCACTGCTGTGATTGGCTGCTGTGGGACTCAGTGTAACCGGACACTGCTGTGACTGGCTGCTGTGGGACTCAGTGTAACCGGCCACTGCTGTGATTGGCTGCTGTGGGACTCAGTGTAACCGGCCACTCCTGTGATTGGGTGACATGCTTGCATATGAAATAGCTACGTATTACATGTGAAACTCTCTTGAATACTTTTACTACACAGCTATTAAACGTTTTTTCTATTACAGCTATCGAGATTAACGAATCATGAGAAGTTTATAAAGTATTTAAATCTATTTCCATCACATAAAATGTGTCTATTTCCATCACATAGACGACAGTCTGTTGATCGCGAGACTGAAGATCTTATCATTGCAACGCAGTTTCTCAAATGCTTTCATCAATGCAAACACGATGATGTAAATACAGTAAGAGCTTCGTTGTGCAGTGTAACATGCGTCATTGATTCATAACGAGTTTGGCAAGTGTCCAGATAAACTCGCGCTGTGTGGAAAGATTGTTCTTTGATCGGTTTCTGTATATAGTTTATTCAGGAGAGAAGCCTGCTTGATATTGTCCCAGGTTAGAAAATAAGTCTGTGGTGAAATGGGCAGAGCAAACTCTAACAACTTTGAATTAAACTGTTGCGGTATCCGATTATAGATAAACATCATCCACGCCTGTTGACATTTCTTTTCTGTGGGAAGGGTATGAAAAGTCCTCACATCCCCTGCACAGCCTGGAACATAACATTTATTTCCATGATCTGCCATTTTCCCCATGATCCTCGCTTGTTTTGATGACTCGGCTGCGCAGTTCCGTCTGGCATTGAGGGCTGGCATATGCACATTTCTGGAGGCGTACATATTAACGATCCCGACTGTTGCGTCACAGTCGGTGTTATGTGGAGATTCGCCTGTTTTTCAAAAACGAGATTTAAATAAGAAGGAGAAAACAATGGTGTTTGAGACTCACTGTATGTCATGTCCATGTAATGAACTCTTGTTATTTAACTATGCCAACATAAATTCAATTTCACATTCTAGGGCACCTTTAAAGTTTTATTAACGTTATTGTGAAATGTTATTATCACTGTTGTTAAATGGCATGCAGTTAATTTTAAAATATTGTATGGTGAGAAAATGCAGTATTATTATTACTACAAGTAAAGCTCTTTCTGATTATGCAAAACACTTGACAAATAGTGTCTGATTTGCTTTTTGCAGTAAACAGATTAAAAAAATAAGAGCTATAATGATTAGTTTTGCTCATCTGTCTAATAATACAAAATTACACAAAAAAATAAAGAAATCGATGTGAACGTGGATATGACATCATGACACTCGTTAAAACGGCTAATTTCTTTGGATTGTTGGAAACATTTGGGATAATGTACAGTAAATACACAACTCTACTAAATATATAACATTGTTCTAGAGGTTTTTGGATATTTTAATCCAGAAATCTTACATATTGTGCCTTTAAGAGTCAAACATCCAAGTTTAATAACAGTAAAATGAGTTTACTTTGACAGTGTCCAGTGGATATCCGACCGCTACGCCACACGCTCCTGTAAAACAACAGCAAATCAACGGGATTGTTTCGTCTCAGAAGGCATTATGTAATTATAATCATGCACTCGAATACAACACATACCAATATCAGTTGTTTGTATGTTTAAGTTTCCAATAAATGATATCCCGAACAAGTGAAGCTGTAAATATTCAGTATGTTTGGGAGGAGCTGCTGTTTAAAAAAAGTCCCCGTGGTGAAAATCCAGCGTTTAATGTTGTTTATGTGTCTATGTGGTGTTTTTAATATGCTTTAATAACACAAATCATGTGTAAATTCATAAGTCGACAGCATTGCTGAGTATTTTCTGCTTAAAACTGCAGTGAACCAAAGACAGTCTCAAAAACACTGAAATCGCTGGTGTTTCTGACGTCACAAACTACCTTGACCAATCAGATCAACGTGTGATCGTCAACCAGTGGATCTCTGAGTGAGTGAGTGAGTGAGTGGAGGCGGGGCTCATTTGCATATTCATAGAACCGCGCATACTAAATGAGGCAAGGGTGTCGAGTTACATTCAAGATATGGAAAAAAAAACTTTTGGATATGTAACTGTCTCTAAACACTAGTGCTAATTGACGATTTTGACATAAAGCATTTAATATATTATATGATATTTATGCCTTCATCTGCTTTATATAATTTTTTTATTCATGCATACGTGAATAATGGTGTAAATTAAGTTTACATGCATCTATACTCCCTCCATGGGCTTCCATATAGACCTTTATGGGTTCTTGACTCAATTTTAACCCCTTAACTGTCATTTTTGAGCATCGATGAGAAAATGCACTATCCACATATAAATGGACAATGTGCATAATCTTTTTAAACCACTTCAAAAAATGTTATACAAGCACTTTAAGTGTTGTTCACATCATCTCCTGTGCCAATAAAATCTTTATTCAACATGATGATTGTGTCTAATGAAGACGTGACTGATTGAAACGTGTGCTTGGATGTAAATATAAAATATAATATATCAGTGTGCGTTGTGTTAAAAATAGTCTTTAACCATGTTTTGTGTCTCAAATGAAGAAAACAAAATAGCATTTGTCAGTTTTCAGACATGCATGTAGTGATGGTGTAATAATAGATGCATTTAGTTTTAACTCATTAATTGCTGTATGTAAATATTGCATCCATGAAATGGTTAAATTGAGGCACTTTATGTGTAATGAAACTCTCCAATATTCGTTTCCAATATTTTCATTCATTCATCAATAATTCTTTCTCTGCTGCGTCACGCATTGCAATTTTTTTGTCTTCTTATTTAGTCTCTTTTTTTTCCAATTAATTTTACATGTTTTTATTTTCTCTCTCTCTCCCATGGAACATACAGATACAATATAGGCTATTGCTTTAATGCAACACCAAGTTGTTGTTTTTATGTTATATAGCCTAGCCTACATTTTCTCGTTGTCTCAAAAAAACAAAACACCGATACCAAGAGCATTTAACATATATTCTCTCAAATCATAATTCATAACTGAGAATATAACCAGATTAACAACAGTCTTTAAACTATAGCCTACCTCCTATTGATCCTGCGAGGAAGTCGGCGAAATGCATCGTTGAAACTGCTTTACCTGTCTATCAGTCTATGACATTATAGTTGCTTCTGTTGTGATCAATAATTGTGTAACTGACATGATCCTGTAAAGGTCGCAGGATCTGCGCACTTCTTTTGTAACAGTCCCTCATTTTCCTCACGTGGTTCCGTTGACAGATGCACAGCTTCTTCAAGCATGTTCTGGATTAAGAGCAATAGGCCTAACTTGCTTTTTGCAAACTTGCTTTTTTGCTTTTTGACGGTGGTGCATGTTTAATACGCGATGTCTGTTTTATCCTCAGACTTTATTTGACTCTACAACTCGTCATTTTGTTATTTCTATCACGTGAGCTCATTGCCATTACATGTGAATAGTTGCATTGTCGCGCATTTGATGAATAAACCTTTATTTAATTAGTTCGAATTGATAACAGACAAAGTGCATTTATTCGTACACGTATGGTACCATTCGCTTTTAGCAGACACAAACACATGCTGATGCAACGCGGAAGAGAAATTACGAGTCTTATGAATCTTTTTGACCTGATTCTTTTCGGAAGATTCTGTTGAATCGTCTCGCAAAGTGTTCGCACGAAGTGCGCAAGCTAATATGCGAACTACGATCTAGAAAATATAGCGACAGCAACAGGATTATACCACATAATTATTAATCTTAAAAAAAGGAAACATTGTGTAGAGTAAAAACCGAATCAGTCGAGCAATTCAATGAAATGAATCATTCGAACGAACCGATTCCCAAAAACGCTAGCGCTACTACGGCGAAGGCGAGATCGTGAATATTAATTAGGCGACTTCCTATGGAGAAGGATTGGCCACTGAATCTTAAAAACCTGTGATGACGTATTTGTTAGCCACCCAATAGAAATAATTGACTTGTGAACAACACGCCTTCGCCCTAGTAAAGAGTGATCGAAGAAGAGAGAAACAGGAATCCTTTTTTAAATCCGCGGTTCGCGATTGGGCGCACACACACGCACACACACACACACCTCCCGCATCCTTCAGAAGCCCGGACACAAATAGACAGTTAACCCAGCAGGCTGTGGTAAAAGCTAGCAGGTGAAATTTTCCACTACGACCTGATTAGAGACTTCGGGTTTGCGCAGAGCTCGTGCACGACAGCGAGTCTCTGCGACTGCGACTCTCTCTCTCAAACAGGACAGGCCTGAGCACATCTTACTCCCAAATACACAAATATCTTTATACTAGGGAAGGTTTCTGTCGGCTTCAAGCAGTGATGGACTTCCTCGCTGGCTGTTTAGGAGGTAAGATGCATCACTACTAGTAAACTATACAGTAGAGTACAGTACATGCATGTCTGCTGTGTGAATCAGAAGATTAAGACTCGGGTAAGCTCGTTATTAACCCAGGTCCTGTGCTGGAGGGGTTGTGGCCAGCAGCAGATGGGTCACATTAGATAGACTTGTAATCAGATCCATTCATATAGTTTAAGTGCGGTAATTAATTAATCATGCATGCGTATAAAGTTTATTTTGAACTTCAGTAATGTAATGTAATGCACACGGATCGATATGTTCACACTTGCTGAATTATTTGTAGTGGAGCAGGAAGCCACGTCAAGCAGGACACGTGATAGAGTTGGGATTTTGTTTATTGTGTTTCTAAAATCCCTAGTATTAAGATCTATGTAATGTGCTAAAGAGCTAATATAATTGAAGAATTAATATTCTGTCATTTCTATCATCTATCAGTCTATTACTTTATTTTTCTTAATTATTGGTTTATATATATATTTATATGTTAAGAAGAATTAAACGATACTTTGTTGAAGTAGTTGATGTCACGTGATGGAATTCTGCTTGCTACATTCGAAGGAATGGAATGTTACATTGTGACTGATTTATTGTGACGGTTTAAATTTTGTTACAATGTCAACGTTCTTCTGCGAAGATTCTAAAGGCTGTTTACATTTAAACCTTTTATATTATGATGTCACGTGTAATATAGAGCTGAGAGAATATACACAAATTCAAGGAATGTGTTACATTTGCTTTTACTATTTATTGAACATTCGTTATACATGCTATTGTAATGTAAATGAACCATAAAGCGTTTAACTGGAAAGATTCCTTTGATCTGACACACATCTGAATATTGGGTTATGGTGGTCTGGGGCTTCAGGGTCTTAAAAACACATTCATATTCACACAGACTGATTGTCTGAATAGGGCATAGTCAAAAAGTGAAAGCTTATGATTGATTATTAAATGAATATGTAACCTACAGGCCTCCTTGAAGTGCTTCTATTCTCCTGTGCAAATAACAGACATGCTTGCTGTGAAATGTGTTTCCCGGAAGATCCCAGAATAACCCCCTCCCCACGGCCTGTCCATGTCCCGTAAAACTCCAGACACACACACACACCCCTGCGCGCACACACACACACCCCTGTGCGAGCCAATCCGGCGACGGGACGGGGGCTGCGCCTTCATATCGGCTTGTGTTTCATTTTACAGACGTGAAGATTAAGTGCCTCATTAATGTTGGAACACATTATGCTGGATCAGCCACACCGTTTATGTTCTCCTATATGTTTATAAATGAAAAATATGAATTAAAAATCAAGCAAAAGCGAAAGAACAAGATAGCATTCGGTTCATTCCACTAATAACAAGCGGGAATGTTTGGCATGCATAAGAGCTGTCATTAAACAGAGAGTAAATCTACAGTAACAGTACAGTATTACGAGTCACGGTAAACCGGTTCGGCTGAATGTTGTACTGTACTCTTTACTGTAGTAAGTGTTGTTGATTTTTTTGGTCGAATGAAGAAATTAAAGATAGACATACAGTAATTATGAGAATTGTCCTTGTTTTGGTTTGATTATGACCTGTTTATACTAAAATACTGCCTGAATTTAGATATTCATATTCCAGCCGTATTCTTTAACACTTTCAGCACTGTATAAATATGTTTTGTGTGTGTGTGTGTGTGTGTGTGTGTGTGTGTGTGTGTGTGGTGTGTGTGTGTGTGTGTGTGTGTGTGTGTGTGTGTGTGTGTGAGAAATATAATATACATTTAAAAAATATAATACAATTTAAAATTGTTATGTATAAAATGCATAAAAAACATACAATTTAATATACATATATATATATATATATGAGAAATAAGTGTATAATTTTATTTGTATATTTTCATATATAAATGCATAAACACACATATAATACAAATAAAATCTATTTAAACAAAGCACGTTTTCCACCGTTTATTACTATATTTAATCTTTTTTTATGTGCACCAATATACAATACTAAACCGCTATTTAGCTGCACATTTTTAAATATATTCTTAACATAAAATATTCCATGCCCACAGAAACTTTCGTGAACATTTTTAAGTAATGACACAAATTGATTTGGTTTGAAATGAATCACAGTTCCGATTATGTTTTAATTTTCATAGCAGCAGCACATATATAGTGAGTATATTCTGTAAATCGCCCTGCTCTTTGCATATGTTTTTATTTTTTACGTAGCATCATCATACAGTAACCCTGGCGACGTGAGTGTGTGGCGAATGCTGCGTGTTGATTGGCCGAAGCCTTTGGTCTTGATCGCGTGTGTGTGTGTGTGTGTGTGTGTGTGTGTGTGTGTGTGGTGTGTGTGTGTGTGTGTGTGTGTGTGTGTGTGTGTGTGTGTGTGTGTGTGTGTGTGTGTGTGTGTGGACTAACGAGTGTTTTATCACTGGTCCTCATGACAGCTTCAGTATTATCACTCATATCTAAAGGCATGTGAAATACTCAGATCATCTGAGTAACTGGAACCTCATGTGAGATTTACAGTCCAACAAATAAAATAAATTAAAATAATTAAATAATAAAATGAAAAATAAAATAAATCACAGAACTGACTCTGTTGTCCATGTATAGCTGAGCTTATGACTGTGTGATTGTATTGTTTGGCAATGATTAATCACATCCAAAAATAAAAGTTTTTGTTTACATAATATATAAATGTGTGTGTGTTGTGTATAATTATTTTGTATATATAAATACACAGATATACACTACTGTTCAAAAGTTTGGGGTCAATACGTTTTTTTTTTAAAGAAATAAATATTTTTCTTCAGAAAGGATGCATTAAATTGATGAAAAGTGACAGTAAAGACATTTATAATAATGCAAAATATTTATTTTTTAATTAAAGGTACAATATGTAGGATTTTTCACCAGCAGGGGTCGCTAACCTCTTACAATAACAAAGGCGTATATTGACGACGTATATTCCGCATTAAGCGTAATTATGGATCTTGTCGTGAAGCTGATGGATGTTTTATGGATGAGTGAATACACTGATGTGTTTAACATGACTGTGGTGAAGCAGGAGCGATTGCTAGACGTACACCAGCGCCACACGCAACGCCAGTCCCGCGGATATAAAGGAATAAGGACATTTCATTCTACCCAACTACACACAAGTGCTGTATTAATACTCACACAGGTCAGTTTATTAGAGGAGTGAAGCTTGAGGTAACCCAGCGCTGTTTCACTCGCTCTAACAGTTACACTATCACACTAAACGCATGAGTGTGTTGAATGTTGTTAGTTGGGTTGTTTGTTGGCTGTATGAGACTAAGTATGCTAGATCAACATTAGAATAACATACAGATCATATTCTAACATTTCATCATGTTGAACTAAATAACATTGATTAGTTTTATGTACATTTGCTCACCTGTCTAATAAAGTACATGCAACACTCGCGTCTCTGTCGAGTGGAAGTTAGTCGCGGACGTGGAGCTCTCGCATCTCGAAACATGTTGATCTTCGTTTTAGTCTTTTTCTGTCTCAAAGTCTGCTTGCCATGGTCCATAATGTTTGAACAAAACAACAGCGTGAGCGTCCTGTTAGGCATAACCCAGTTGTCAACGTCTGTTGCCATGGTTACTATGGCAGTACGAGTGGAAACAATGGTGGTAATCGAGGCTAAAGGCTCGTACACACCGGGACGAATATCGGCTCGCGTTATTCGTCAGCGTTTTTCAACGCGTTTTTTGTGTTCACACCCAAGCATTTTTTGCTGACGACGAGCCGATTGAATATGCAAATTCATTCCCTGACATTAGATGGCGCTTAATGTAAAACAGAAATACCCCGGTCCACAAAGTGCTTCTGACACTCGCTTGTCACTCAGAAGAAGAGAGCAAGTTTGTCATATAGTTATTTATTCTCGTTGGTGTCTCTTTATAAAGACACCAACGAGACCAGCAGCTCTACATTCATCTGGCCTTGCATCTTCCTCGTCTATTTCTTCCCTGCAGAGTGTAGACGCATATCTTCTTCGCCATTACGTATGTGTGCTCGGCAAGACTGTTTTGTGTTTGAGCGCCCCCAAGTTGTGTTTTACTGTAACTTCAGAAGCTCCAGACACGTGAGCAAACGCGCCAGTCTCATTGGTCGGAAAGTTTTTGACGCGGCGCGTCAAACTGAAAAAACGAACCCGAGGCGTTTTTTTAAAAATGATGCTTTTATGCGTGGCGTTTTACGCGTCGGTGTGAACACTCACATTGGCGCCCTTTGTTTAGTCACGAGGCGTTAAACGTCGGCGAATAACGCGTGCGAAATTCGTCCCGGTGTGAACAGGCCTTAACGCGGATATGACGCATTGACTGGCGACTCCTCACCGCTGCTCACACGCCCCGTTTCTTTGGTTAAAATCACAATTTTCTCACGATTTACAAATAGTTGAAAACATTTGGGATATTGTAAGTAATCAACTAAACAAAATATATAACATTGGCCTAGTGGTTTTTGGGATATTTTACTGCAAAAATCCTACATATTGTACCTTTAAATGCTTTTCTCTTGAACTTTCAAAGAATCCTGAAAAAAATTAATCACAGTTTGCACAAAAATATGAATCAGCAAAACTGTTTTCAACACTGATAATAATCATAAATGTTTCTTGAGCATCAAATCATCATATTATAGTGATTTCTGAAGGATCATGTGACACTGAAGACTGGAGTAATGATGATGAAAAATCAGCTTTGATCACAGGAATAAATTACACTTTACTATATATTCACATAGAAAACAGCTGATTTACATTAGAATACATTGTTACATTGTTTTGTGTTTTTAATCAAATAAATGCCGTCTTGGTGAGCAAAAGAGACTTCTTTTAAAAACATTAAATATCTTACCGACCCCAAACTTTTGAACGCTAGTGTACATGTATATTATTATATTTAGTGTAAGAAATATTTTCATGTATATATATTTATACATAATTTATAACCTAAATATTTTATATATAAATAACACATTTTTCTTAAATATATACATGTGTATATCCACAGTACACACACATTTATTATGTAAACACAAACTTTCATTTTGGATGCGATTAATCATTGCCAAGCGCTAATTGTTTCATAATACTGTATATACATTGCTAATACTGACATAACGCTGTTTTTGTGTGTGTTCAGGAGCTGCCGGCGTTCTCGTCGGACACCCGTTCGACACAGTAAAGGTACGTCATCTCCACTGCGAGTCCGTCACCTGACCCCGCTGTTGATTCTCTGAAACCACTGAGCAAACACTTATCACTGCTATTTCTGGCGGCAGGTTGTTGTCTGTCGCGACACTTTACTCCGATCATATCCGTCTCATGATGAACTCTGTGACTTCTGAATTAATCATTTTGTGAAAGCACATCATGCCAGTTAATATAGTGCTAATAATAACTAAAAATAGTGACGCTGCTAACTTAGGGATGATGTGTTTTGAAATGTGAGTTGCCTTGTTTATGTGTAATAATAAAATAAAAAATATATACATTTAGTATTTTATATTCGTATACATATATATAAATATGTATAAATGAATATTAGTTATATAATTTATTTCATTTTTATATAATTATTGAGAGCCTTATAAAAACAAGTCTCACTATGTCCCAAACACACAATTATAATGTTCTCATTATACTTTTATGAAGCCGATATGACAGATTTGCACATGTTTTTCCTTTTTTCATTCATTATTTATTGGCTTTATTATATCGGCCAAATTTTCTTATCGGGCCGATAACTATAACATTACATTTATAAATTTTTTATAAAAATAATTATATATTTATATAAATATACTGTATGTATAAATTTGTATATATATATATATATATATACACACACACAGTAAGTTAGCATTTTTAGTTGGTAACACTAGTGTGTGTGTGTGTGTGTGTGTGTGTGTGTGTGTGTGTGTGTATATTTATATATATTTATTATTCAATATTATAAATTATTACATATTTTTACAAATATGTTGGTTCAACTGTTTATTTAAAGCATTATGCTTTAATTATGCCCTAAACATGTTGTTTAGTAAATTTTGATTATACACTATAATTATTAATACTGCTGTTAGATACCTAAAAAAAGTAAAACACTCTTTGCTTCATTTGTATGTTTGTTTTAATTGTTTATGTATAATTAGTTTCGATGTTTCTTTTTTATTTTTTTACTGTCTTTTACTTGTCTTGAAACCTTCATGGCAGAACTTAAGATAATAAGTGAATGATTGTTTTTAAATAGGTTGTAATGTGTAGCATATAACCTTTTTTACAGGTTTATACATTGTTATATTAATATTTATTCAGTGACAGTAAGTTTGTTTTAGGATTTCTTCTTACAAAGTTTAAAACTACAGCTTTTCCCACAAGCAACCACAAGTTGTTATAGTTAAATAACCTGTGTGTGTGTGTGTGTGTGTGTGTGTGTGTGTGTGTGTGTGTGTGTGTGTGTGTATATGTGTCCGTGTCCGTATCCGTGTGTGTGTGTATATGTGTCCGTGTCCGTGTCCGTATCCGTGTGTATATGTGTCCGTGCCCGTATCCGTGTGTGTGTGTCCGTGTCCGTGTGTGTGTGTGTGTATACGTGTCCGTGTGTGTGTGTGTGTGTCCGTGTGTGTGTGTGTCCGTGTCCATGTGTGTGTCCGTGTGTGTGTCCGTGTCCGTGTGTGTGTCCGTGTGTGTGTCCGTGTGTGTGTCCGTGTCCATGTGTGTGTCCGTGTGTGTGTGTGTGTCCGTGTGTGTGTGTGTGTGTGTGTCCGTGTGTGTGTGTGCGTGTGTCCGTGTCCGTGTGTGTGTGTCCGTGTCCGTGTGTGTGTGTCCGTGTCCGTGTGTCCGTGTCCGTGTGTGTGTGTCCGTGTGTGTGTGTGTCCGTGTCCGTGTGTGTGTGTGTGTGTGTGTGTGTGTGTGTGTGTGTGTGTGTGTGTGTGTGTGTGTGTGTGTGTGTGTGTGTGTGTGTGTGTGTGACGTGTCCATGTGTGTGTCCGTGTGTGTGTGTGTAGGTTCGACTGCAGGTTCAGAGTGTGGATAAACCTCTTTATCGAGGAACTTTTCACTGTTTCCAGTCCATCATCCGGCAGGAGTCTGTGAGTTTTTACACTCTTCTCTCTTTAAATGCATGTTTATGTGTCTCTTATGGGTTACTAGTATCTTTCTACAGCTGCTTTACTGCACAATGTGAATATTTAATGCAGAATATTCTCACAAATAAGCCACAATTCGTATATTTAATGCAGTTTGCATCATTAATCCTGTTACTTTCCTGTTTATTACTGTGAAGCTGCTTTGAATTTTTTTTACTGTATAAAGTACTAAATATGTACTAAATATGACCATAAGGCATATATATTAAGATATTATTCACATTTATTTTATGAATTTCTGTAAAAAGATTTTCTGCTTGTGTTCTTTCACTATATATATATATATCACAAAAAAGCTTTGGGTCAGAAAATATATATTTGTTTAAGAAATTAATACTTTTATTCAAAAAGGATGCATTAAATTGATCAAAAGTGACTGTAAAATATATCAGTGTTTTTACAAAAAACATATGAAGCACAACTCAGCATTGATAATAATCATAAATGTTTCTTGAGCATCAGATCATCATATTATAGTGATTTCTGAAGGATCATGTGACACTGAAGACTGGAGTAATGATGCTGAAAATCACAGGAATAAATTACACTTTACTATATATTCACAAAGACAACAGCTGATTTACATCTGAATAATATTTCATATTTTGACGATTTTATTGTATTTTTTTTATCAAATTATAGCAGCCTTGTTGAGTAAAGGTGATGATACACAGGGCAACTTTTTGAGCAATGTTGCTGGGCAATGTTTCCGTCAACGGGCAACCAGATGAGACACAGGGCCCACAACCGGTCTAAATTATCCCAATAGAAATTTGTTGCCCATTTTCAATGGGAAAGTGCACAAGCAACAATCGCTCGGCAAGATTGCCTAGCAACATTGCTCAAAAAGTTGCCCTGTGTATCATCACCTTTAGAGACTCTTTTAAAAACTTTTAATCTTACCGACCCCACATTTTTAAACAGTACTGTATAAATTAAATGTATTATTATATTACTTAATTACATTTCTAAGGAATTATTCAGTATGTTTGAGTAAAATAAGAAGCTCCATATGACTAACTTTTTCCCCTGTGGTCTCTGACACCAAAACCCAAATCTGTGTCACGTCTGTGAGAAAATCTTCAAATCTAGGCCACGTTTACCAGCGGTGGAAATACACTCACCTCTTTTTCTACAGCGCTTTATACAGTGATAATCTCAAGTCTCAAAGCAGATTCACAGTAATTAACAGAAGCATGATCATCAAATCAAACTTCACAAGAATATATGAGAGAAATTAAAAAAAAAGCTGTAAAGCGGCTCTAAAAATACAATAGTGTCATTATTGCGGCCCAGATCTGCTACATGTGGATTCAACGTGTAACACACGGCAGAAAATACTTTCTTACTCAGTATTTTGTCTTGTTTCCAGTCCAAATATCTAAAAATGCATAAATCAAGTGGATTTACTAAAGTAGTAAAATGCCATAAGATATTATGTCTTGTTTTATGGGGGAACAAATCAAAATGAAGTGTGTTTTCTTTAAAAAAAAAACAAGCTTGAGTACTTGTACTTGAAAACAAGTACTTGAATTTGACTTGGAAAACCCTTGAAAACACATATTTATGAAGAAGTGCTTGAAAAGTGCTTGAATTATTGAAAGACAATATATTGGAATTTTTTTTATTTTTATTTTATTGATGAAACAATCTTTTTGCACAAAAATGAACGCTGCAACCCGTCGTGTAATACAGATATAGAGGCATTTCACAGGGCTATGAGTGAGATATTGCTCATAAATATTACAGTATATGTTACAGCTTTTATTCTTCAGCTCAATCACACTGCAAACAATACTTCTCTTACTCAGTATTTTAGTCTTGTTTCCAGTCTAAATATCAAACATTTCTTAAATCAAGATGCATTTACTAGATGAGTAAAATGACAAGATATCAAGTCTTGCTTTCTGGGCAAATAAATAAAAATTAAGTGAGTTTTTTGTTTAAAACAAGCAAAATTATCCAGTAGCACCTCATTGCAGTACACGAGATCCGGGGGGCGGAGTCGGATCCAGATTAAGGGGTGGGGTTGGGTAGGTTTAGGGGTGGGTTTAGGGATAAGGGGTGGAGCTGGGTAGGTTTAGGGGTGGGTTTAGGGATAAGGGGTGGAGCTGGGTAGGTTTAGGGGTGGGTTTAGGGATAAGGGGTGGAGCTGGGTAGGTTTAGGGGTGGGTTTAGGGATAAGGGGTGGAGCTGGGTAGGTTTTGGTATGTAAGGTGGGAGGAGTCGGATCTAGATCCGACTCCTCCCCGTGGATTTCATGTTCTGCAGTGAGGACCATCTCAAATGATCTGCCGATGGGGTCAGAAAAATAATGTTGTTTGTGTTTGGATTAATATTTTTCTGACCCCATTGGCAGATAATTTTGCTTTTTTTAAGCATCAACTCACTTAATTTTGATTAATTCCCCCGGAAAACAGGACATAATATCATATGTCACCAGGGCTGGACTGGGACAAAAAATCGGCCTGGGCATTTTGGCCCAGACTGGCCGTCTATGACTAGTCCTCTACACTGACTAATGTCTCTCCTGATCCTCCTCACTCCTCATCACACACTTGAACGGCCTGTTTCTTTTTTTCAGGCCATTTCTCCTGCACATTCCTTGGGTTTCTTCTCCATCGCTCTGACTATTTAGACAGATACATACTGACACTGCTCGCTCACTCAGAGCCCAGAGGGGAGGGGATTAAAGATGTGATTGGCCCAGCCCAGTGTCAATCAAGAAAATAACCAAAGGGCCGCTGATCTCCGTGTTTCATGGGCCGGTCTGTGAGAAAGAAAAAAACCCACGCTGACTTTTTTGTCCAATGCGTTTCAAAGCCGGCGCAAAGATCCTAGCGCCGCGGCCGGCAATTAAGCAAAACTAAACGCAATGGGCCGCCGATACGAGTTGTATGGGGCGTTAAAAAAGAAAAGTATGAGATGTATCGGCCCAAAAACCACGTCGGCCCACTGGGAAAATGCCCGGTATGCCCGATGGCCAGTCCAGCCCTGTATGTCACTCATCTAGTAAATGCATCATGATTTAAAGGATAATTCGGGTATTTAGCACTTTGAGTCTATTTTCTAGTGTGTTTTGGATGAGCTAGAGCGGTGGACACAGAAATGTTGACGATGGGTCCTGTCTCGACTTTTAGACTCTTTTAGAATCGCCTCTGAGCGCTTCAGAGTGGCTGTCTATGGGCATGCACAAACATGTGCTTAAAACAACCCAACGTTCGTTTTCAAAACTGTGACACTCACGAGTGGTTAGTGGTGTTCGTTGATGATCAAAAACAAGTGGCGAAATACAGTTTCTGTCGTGTTTTATTTGGCATTTTGTAAATTCGCATTGATGTCTGTTGGAGGACTCCGTGCTGGTTGATATTACTGCGCTAGCGGAGTGTGCTAACGCTTCAGACTCAAATATCCAGCGGAAGTTTATACGCGGTTGTGAGGTATCTGAAAAAATAGTTCCACTAGAGCAAATAACACTGGATTGAAACATACATTGCTGCCGATATATTTGTTTTTAATCATCAACGAACACCACTAACCACTCGGTGAGATGCACAGTTTTGAAAACGAACGTTGGGTTGTTTTAAGCACATGTTTGTGCATGCCCATAGACAGCCACTCTGAAGCGCTCAGAGGCGATTCTAAAAGAGTCTAAAAGTCGAGACAGGACCCATCGCAACATTTCGGTGTCCACCACTCTAGTTCATCCAAAACACACAGAAATAGACTCAAAGTGCTAAATACCAGAATTATCCTTTAAGAATTTTTAGATATTTGCACTGGAAATGAGACAAAAATATACTAAGACAGTGTTATCTCTGTAAAGCTGCTTAGAAACGATCTATATTGTTAAAGCGCTGTATACATGACTTTGGTTTTGCCCTTTCCCGCAGATGTCCGGCCTTTATAAAGGCATTGGTTCCCCCATGATGGGTCTGACGTTCATCAACGCCATCGTGTTCGGTGTGCAGGGAAACGCCATGCGCCGGCTAGGCGAGGACACGCCGCTGAACCAGTTCCTCGCGGGAGCGGCGGCCGGCACCATCCAGTGCGTGATCTGCTGCCCGATGGAGCTGGCCAAGACCCGGATGCAGATGCAGGGAACGGGCGAGAAGAAGTCCTCCTCGCGGAAGGTGTATAAAAACTCTTTGGATTGCTTGGCGCGCATCTACCAGCGCGAGGGAATCCGCGGCGTCAACAGAGGAATGGTCACGACGCTAATCCGGGAGACGCCAGGATTCGGCGTTTACTTCCTAGCGTACGACCTCCTGACGCGCTCGCTCGGTTGCGAACCGGAGGATCCGTATATGATTCCCAAACTCCTGTTCGCTGGCGGGATGTCGGGAATCGCGTCTTGGCTTTCCACCTATCCCGTGGATGTGATCAAATCCCGATTCCAGGCGGACGGAGTCGGTGGCCAGTACCAGTACAGCAGCATCATGGACTGCACGAGGAAGAGCATCCAGCGGGAAGGCTGGCGAGTCTTCACTCGTGGACTTACTTCCACTCTCCTCCGGGCTTTCCCGGTCAACGCCGCGACGTTCGCCACGGTCACCCTCTTCCTTCTGTACGTGCGCTCGGACGAAGCGCCTAAAGATTGCGAGACGGCTCCTCATCACACGCCGATCCAAACGCAGCCGCAACCGTCCAGTCTGTGAGTAACTCATCTTTAAGGCTGATTTATACTTCTGCGTCGGACCTACGCCGGAGCCTTTACGCTATACACTACGCGTTGGTTTTCATTTATACTTCTGCGCCGTTGTCCGCGTTGACGCGCAGTTACACATGCAGAGGGAGGGGTTCTAGCAGACCAATCACAGCGCTTGCGTCCACGTAGAATTGACGCGTTGTTACATTTTTGGAGAGGTGCGCGTCAGGGTACGGGCGCTACGCACAGCTACGGCGTAAGTTCGACGCAGAAGTATAAATTGGGCTTTAGTTTTGAAGTATAGCACTTCTTGAATCATGGCTGTTACTAATCAAACAGTTTGCTGTGTCCACTGTAAATGCAATCGCTACAACCCTGTACAATGACTTCAGATCTGCATTTGTAAATATATTTTTTTATATATTTAATAATCGTTCCCTGTTTCTGCCTTACGAGAACAGCTGAAAGTAAGAAGTGTTGGCGTCTTGATTGATCACCAGCTGTCACTGTTGGCACTTTTGGTTTTTACGTGGCAGAACTAGAAAAACTAGCTTTTGTTTTTTGCTGCGTTGAAGAGAAACAAGTGTCTAAACAAATTCCTCCGATTATTTTAGTCTGGTCGGACCGCATTTTTAAAGCAAAACTGTAAAGTCATCTTGTAATAGGTCATTTTGTGTTTTTTTTTGGTTGACTTTCATCTCATTGTACTCCTAACCCCACCTAGACATTGACAAATGTGATTCTGCCACTGGGGAATTTAGTTTGTTATTATGATGTTTTTTATTCTTTTACCCAAAACTTATTTTTAGTTGAAGCTGCTGGTGAAATTGCCTGAAAGGTTGCGATATCTTGTTGTTAAACTGATCTCATCTTGTGCAATGAATATGGTAGACAGACACAATTATGTTTGCTAATCTTTCCCAAAAGTTTCTGTTGTCTACTTGAATTGTATTAGCTTAAATGGATAGTTCACCCCAAAATGTGAACTCTTTCAGTAATTAAGGGATTAGGGACTAAGGGATTGAAACTTGCCGGCCCAGAAAAGTTATTAAAGACATCGTTAAAATAGTCCGAGTGACTACAGTGACTCAATCTTAAGTTTATCGAGCGACGAGAATACTTTTAGTGCGCAAAAAACAAACAAAAATAACAACTTTATTCAAGTATTCATTTCTTTCTCTGTCGGCCTCGAGATAGTTCTCGTAGTGTAACAGCGCAGCGCTTCTGTGTCGTACGTCTCACACACACACACACACACACACACACACACACACGACCAGCGTCGGCCAATAGTGAGCCTGCGTGCGCATCTTGGCCTATGGAGGAGTGACCCAACTCTCAGATTTAATCACAAATATCTTAATTTGTGTTCTGAAGATGAATGAAAGTCTTACGGGGTTGAACAACATGAGGGAGAGTAATTACTGACAGAGTTTACATTTTAGGGTGAACTATCGCTTAAATAAAACCTAATTTGTTTTTTTAAAAGAAGGAACTAAAGGTTTTTGTCCACAAATATAATTCTGTCCTCCTCAATGCAAGTCCATGCGTCTCCTGCCCATAGTTTGTGATTGTATGATCTACAAAATGAATGCAATATTTGCATGTTTTCTGTAACTTATTCAATTGTTGGGATATCTGGCCCAGTGTAACTATCTTTACTCCTAATAATGAAAAACTAACTGCTGTGTTTAATACGTCACATCTTTTGATTGACGGAAGCATGTCGGTTGTCTCTGATTTATACTGTGTAAATCAATATATATTTTATGTTTGTATATATATATATATATATATATATTATACAGAGGCTTGAATTTTCTCTGCATATTGAAAGATGTGTAAATCATGTCAGACTAAAACATGCAATTGGAAAAGAAGCGTATAGAACGAATAGAATAGGCTTTAAAGAAATGCTGCTCTTTTTTTAATGGTTATTGATTGTATTAAATGTAAATATGTTGTATTCGATAAAAAAGGGAAGTTTAGAGAGATGCTTTGAAAAGAAAATAAGTGTGCTATCTTCTGTGAGAAATGTAAATAACTTGTATTTTACTAAGTTGCAGAAGTGTTGATTTTAATTTGAATAGTTATAGATTTTTCTTTTTCAAGTTTGTCGTTACTGCTGAAGAGATGGTCAAATGTTTGTCCTATTTTTGTATGAAATGCTGCTCCCATTTGAAATGTGGTTGGCCTGAAACAATTTTTAAATTGCTTTAGGTCTGCTAAAATAAAATGTGAAAATAAATGGGATAACTGATGTGTCTTGTCTTTTTTTGTTTTTGTCTTCATGTATATTTTATTGCCATATCTTGTAGTGTGATGAAACATTTGTGATTTTAAAAGCGAAAAGGTAAAGATTTTAATCTTGAGTGTTGGTTTTATTGTTCAATCACATTTGGGTCAAAGACAAAAAGGGTTTTTCAAGAATCAAAATTTCTTCATGCCTTAAAATATCTTGAATGTAACTCGACACCCTTGCCTCATTTAGTATGCGCGGTTCTATGAATATGCAAATGAGCCCCGCCTCCACTCACTCACTCACTCACTCAGAGATCCACTGGTTGACGATCACACGTTGATCTGATTGGTTACTGTAGTTTGTGACGTCAGAAACACCAGCGATTTCAAGCGTGTTTTTGAGACTGTCTTTGGTTCACTGCAGTTTTAAGCAGAAAATACTCAGCAATGCTGTCGACTTATGAATTTACACATGATTTGCGTTATTAAAGCATAATAAAAACTCCATATAGACACATAAACAACATTAAAAACTGGATTTTCACCACAGGGGGACTTTAAATCTTTATACTTTTTAACACTATCCTTCAAACCACTCGGTTTTACCCACTTGTCCCAAGAAGTATATGTAAGGAAGTGAAAATCATTTCAAAATATTATTTAATATGATCTTCTTTTATATATTTTAATAAGTATATTTTCTGTATATTTTACATACATATATGTTACTCTGAACGAAATTTGCCAAAAAGAGAGAGAATATTGTCATTGTTCCCATAATTGCAATGTTTTTAGTATTAGTCTGTATCATTAAATTAGTTTTAATAATATTCCTGAATAAATAATGGCTGAAAAGCAGATGTTAAAAAATTATTAGCATTTTATTTTATGATTCTGATGCTGCCATGCTTGCTTAGCTTTTCACTTGGTTTCTGACTTGCTCAGCCACAAAAATTACTCCTTGTAGCTATATGTATGAATAGTTTCTGTTTGCCAACATAAATGACATTATCAGGATGGGTATTTTGGGTGGAGAATCCCCTCTATATAAAAATGCATTGAAATAGTAATATTTATTAAGGTTTACACATGTTTGTCAGTGCTAACCCAGACAGAAACAGAGTCGGCCCACATCCTGGTACATGTGGATTCCACAATTATTCACAACATTGATCTATTTTTCAAACAATCTAACAATACAAATGTTTTTTAGCATTTCAATGAATGACAAGTGTTTTCATACCACACCATAAAAAGGTGAAATAATCAAATATTTAAGAGCAATAAATGATAATGATGTCACAGACTGACAAACGACTATCAGTTTTTAAATGTTTTTTTAATGGCTTTTTGTTCCTTTTACACTGAATGACCTCTAATTGCATATTCAGGAAAAAAAGTGTTTGGTTTTTGTTAAACCAAGACATAGTCCTTATTTTATAACACAGCCAACACTTTTTTGAAAATGCCAAATATTGGTATTTTATGTTTATTTAAAGATGTAATGGTAAAATCAAAAGTCCAGACCATTAACGCTGAATGACAATTTAACACTTTTAAAATTTTCTCATGAAAGTTATTTGAAACATTAAAAGTAGACGCTTGCATTCAATACGTTTTTTATTGTATACAAAATCACTTTAGTAAATTTAATTTGATGCGGACACCAAACTGGGTGGCCATTTATGGTTTAACTAATGTTTAAAGCTTTAGAGGCTTCCATGCACAATTGTAAAATAAGGTGTATTTGTAGATATGCTAATCTTAAAGCTAGTGAACAAACAAATCTCGGTGTGATTGCACAACTACTCAAGACTGAACATTACTCATCCAGGGATTTTTTCCCAGGTACTCCATCTCTTGTTTTAGCACGCAGTTTGTTCACTTGAGACTCTGCGATGTCTGCGCGCTCTTCTGCCTCTTCTAGCTCGTGCTGCAGTTTTCGTAATTTAGCCAAGTTGGCGTTTGCCTGTTCCTCGGCTTCCTCAGCGGAGCGTTTGTAGGATTTCACTTTCAGTTGTAGCTTGTCCACCAAGTCCTGCAGCCTTGCCAAGTTTTTGCGATCCTCGTCTGTCTGATAAGTCAGCTCCTTAATGCGTCGATCATACTTTCTCACCCCTTTAATGGCCTCGGAGCCTCGCTTTTGCTCTGCGTCCAACTCATTCTCAAGGTCACGGATACGTGCCTCCATTTTCTGTAGCTGTTTTTTCCCTCCTTTCATAGCGACTTGCTCTGCTTCGTCAAGACGGTGCTGTAGATCCTTAATGGTCTGTTCCATGTTCTTTTTCATCCTTTCAAGGTGTGCACTAGTGTCTTGTTCTTTCTTCAACTCCTCCGCCATCATAGCGGCATCAGTGATGGCTTTTTTCGCCTTTTCATCCGCATTGCGGTTCTCTTGCACCAGCTCCTCCATTTCATTTTGCAACTGAAGCAGATCTGATTCTTGCTTCTTCTTTTGGTTGATGAGGCTAGTGTTTTGGGAGTGCAAGAGTTGCATCCTCTCGGTTGCTTCAATAAGTTCTTGCTCTGCTAGTTTGCGAACCCTCTCCGTCTGTTCCAGCACGGCTCTCAGTTCTTCTACTTCTGCTTGAATCAGGTTGTTCCTCCTCTCAAACAGAGCAATGTTTTCTTTAAGATCATCATTGCTGTGAAGTGTATCGTCCATCTGGAGTTGAGTGTCTTTTAGGCAAGACTGGATTATCTTCAGCTGCTTCTGGGCATCAGATGCCTGTCTGTTGGCTTGGCTTAATTGAATTTCCATTTCATTAAGATCTCCCTCCATCTTCTTTTTTACTCTCAAGGCTTCATTACGGCTTCTTGTCTCTGCCTCAAGAGAAGCCTGCAAGGACTCAACCATGCGTTGGTAGTTTCTTTTAGCTTGCTCCATTTCCTCATCCTTCTCAGCCATTTTACGCTCAACATCTGCCTTATCTGGTTGAACTCCAGCTGAGCTCGTAGGATCTTTCCTTCTTCATGCTCAACTGAAGCATCAGCTTCTTCGAGTGCGGACTGCAACTCGGCTTTCTCCTGTTCCAACTGTTTCCTCAGTTTTTCTAACTCATGAACGCTCTTTCGTCCTTCCCCCACTTGATCCGTCAAGTCAGAGATTTCCTCCTGTAGATTTTTGTTTTCCCTCTTGATGGTCTCCAGATGATCAAGAGCTTCTTCATAGGAATTCTTTAGCTTAAAGAGCTCGGTACTTAAGCTGCGAGCTTCCTTTTGCGCTCCCTCAAGCTCACATTGTGACTCTTCATACTTTTGTTTCCACTCTGCAATGACTTTGTCGAATGATCTCTGTTTTTTGTCCAGGGCGGCAGACGCTGCATTTGACCGTTCGAGGTCTAGCATCAGATCTTCAATCTCATTTTGTAGCCTATGTTTTGTTTTCTCAAGAGAAGAACACTTTGCATTGACAGCTTCCACTGCGTCTTCTGCTTCCTGCAATTTTTGAACAAGTTTCTTTTTGGCTTCCTCCAGTTCCTCAGTCTTCTGAATTCCGTCAGTCTCGTACCTCGCCCTCCATGTTGCTACCTCTGTATTGGCCTTTGATAAGGCTCGTTGGAGCTCAGCTTTTGCTTCTTGTTCCTCTTCGAATTGCTCTCTTAGTAAGTCACAATCATGACGGGCTGACTGTACAGCGTGAGCAAGAGCATTTTTTGCTTTCACCTCTTCCTCAAGTTGCCTCCTCAGATCTTCAAGTTGCTGTGTGTATGAAGTCTTTCCTCTAGTGAGTTGGGAGATCAGACATTCCTTCTCCTCCATTTGTCGTCCAAGTTCTCCGTTTTCAGTCAGCAGTTTGGCTTTCTGGGTGGATAAATCATTAAGAGCTCTCTGGGCTTCTTCAGATTTCGACCTATGCTCATTCATCTGATCTTCCAGGGAACGGCACATCTTTTCAAGATTCACCTTGGCCTTTACAACGCTCTCCATGTTTGAGGAAAGGTCATCCAATTCCAGCTTCAATTCAACTTTGTCTTTCTCTAACTTTTGTTTTACCCTTTGCAAATTGTCAATCTGTTCCCCTAGTTCAGCAACACTGTCTGCATGCTTCTTCCGAAGAGAGGCGGTAGTGGTCTCATGCTGAAGGGTGGATTCCTCGAGATCCCGCCGTAACCTCTGAAACTCAGCCTCCCTTTTTTTACTGAGTTCTACCTGAACAGATGTTGCTCCACCCGCCTCCTCCAGGCGCTCGCTGATGTCTTCCAGTTCTCGGGAAATATCCGATCGCTGTTTCTCCACCTTTGCACGCGCCGCACGTTCCGCATCAAGCTCCTCCTCCAGTTCTTCGATTCGAGCTTGATTTTCTTTTAATTTTTTCTGCAACTGCACCGAAGCCGTTTGCTCATCTTCAATCTTTCCATTCAGCTGATTCATTTCAAAGTCTTTCTTTTTAAGTTTTTCCTCTAGCTGCTGTTTGTCATTCTCCAAATCCATAACATTCTCCTGAGTCAGTTTTACATCTCCTTCCAGTTTTCTCTTGCTGCGCTCCAAGTCCATCCTAACTTTTTTTTCCTGTTCCAATGAGCCCTCAAGGTCATCCACCTGTTGTTCAAGCTTAGCTTTAGCTTTTGTCAATGCATTGACTTTGTCCTCCTCACTTTGAAGGTCATCCAGTGTTTGCTGGTGAGCCTCTTGTAGAGCTTTTTTCTCTTTGGTGAGTTTCATTATGTTTTCATCAAGGGATGCCATTTCCTCAGTCAGATTCTTTACTTTGTTCTCAGTGGCATGTTTTTCCTTCTCCACCTTGGCCAGTGTCAGCTCCAGGTCATCTATGTCTCTCTTGAGCTCTGAACATTCATCCTCCAACTTGCGTTTCTTAGCTGTGAGGTCTGCATTTATCTCTTCCTCGTCCTCTATACGTTCTGACAGCTCTTTGACTTTGGCTTCTAGCTGGATCTTGCTTTTTATGAGCTGTTCACATCGTTCCTCAGCGTCAGTTAGGGTGTCTTGCTCAGATTGCAGCTGAAGGAACACGTCATTCTTCTCTTGAAGCAGACCGACCATTTTCTCTTCTAACTCTTTCCTCCTGGCCTCAGATTTCTCCAAAGCTTCCTTTAACTTATTGAACTCGTCTTTCATGTTTGCCATCTCCTTTTCAGACTCAGCACTCTTCAGCAAGGGTTTTATCTTAAAGAATAACTTCATCCACGGCCAGTTTTTCACACCGAGGAAGGAACGAAGGTTCCACTGAATGACCATGAGGGCATCTCTGCGCTCCACCAGTTTCTGGTACTCGACTCTCATCAGTAATCCACGAGTGTAAGCTTGGATCCCAGTGAGGATACGAGCGAGTTGGTCATCTCGCATCTCCTCTAACGTACCGAGCAGGCCAGCTTTAAAAAAGACTTTTGTGTTGCCAAATTTGTATTGCGTGTGGTCAATGTCCAGTGACCCCAATAGCTTCTCGGCACTCTTCTTGTTCTCAAGGAACTGGCCTTCTGGGATGGCAGATGCATTTAGGATTCTGTACCTCTGTTTGAAATCCCCATAGAGGATTCTGTTTGGGAATCCTTTTCTGCAAATCCTAATACCCTCTAGTACACCATTGCAGCGAAGCTGGTGCATGACCAGGCAGTTATCCATGATTCCAGGAATCTTGGTCTCATTTGGAATCAAACAGCGAACAAAGTGTGGGTGTGTGGTTTTCAGATTGGTCATTAACTTGTTGAGGTTTTCTCTGTGCAGGGCAGACACCGTCTGAAAAGATGACCCCTTCTTCTTGGCCCCTTTCCCACTTGACTTTTCAGATGCATCTCCTGCATAACTTGAGAATAGAAGACTCAACAACTTCAGAGAAGACTTCTGATAGAGCCCAACTACTGTTTCATTCAGTGGGTCTCTGTTTTTCACCAGCCAGCCCGAAATATTATAGTCAACAGTACCTGCATAATGGGCTAAGGCAAAGTGCGCCTCTGCCTTTCCCTTCACAACTCGTGGCTTCTGGAAAATGTTTGTCTTGCCCAGGTGGTTGTCATACAGCTTTGCTTTGAAAGTCTGATCGCTGGCCTTTGGAAACATGCACTCTTCCTCCAGAATGGACATGATCCCTAGGGGTTTCTCAATCAATTCGATGCAGGCTTGCAGATCCATCCCGAAGTCAATAAACTCCCAATCAATTCCCTCTTTTTTATATTCCTCTTGTTCCAGGACGAACATGTGGTGATTGAAAAACTGTTGCAGCTTTTCGTTTGTGAAATTAATGCAGAGTTGTTCAAATGTGTTGAAATCAAAGATCTCAAAGCCTGCTATGTCTAGCACACCAATGAAATGCTGGCGATGTTGCTTGGTGTCAAGGGAATGGTTGATTCGTACCACCATCCAGTTGAACATTTTCTCATACACTGACTTTGCCAGTGCACCAACAGAGTAATACACTTGGTCCACGCTCTGTCCTTTTGTAACATACTCATTGCCCACCTTGACCCTTGGATGGCAGAGTCCTTTGAGAAGGTCAGCAGAGTTCAGTCCCATTAGATAAGCTGCCTTATCTGCATCTTCAGTACCGTCAGGCTCTGCCTGCTCTTCACGCTGTTTCTGCTTGAATTTCATATTGCCATAGTGCATGATAGCACCTGTCAGCTTGTAGACTCCCATCTTTTCTTCAGATGTGAAGCCAAGTACATCAAATGCCTGGTCAGTGGCAATCAGCTCCTCGCTGTCATTGATGGATGCGACGGTTACTTCTCCTTGGGAGATGTAAGAGTAGTCATATGGATTATTAGTTATCAACAGCATGTCCAGCAATTCAGGCTTTTCATTGGACAGTATTTGGAAGAAGATATGGTAGTTCCTCTCAGACTTCAGCTGAAAGGTCACCCGAGACTTCTCCAGAAGGTACGTTTCGACATCAGCTGAAGCGAGTTTACCGCTCGTCCCAAAATGAATGCGGATGAATTTCCCAAAGCGAGATGAGTTGTCATTTCTGAGTGTTTTAGCATTGCCAAAAGCCTCCAGTGCAGGATTAGCCTGAATAATCTGATCTTCCAGGGTTCCCTTGCCAGAGTCTTTCTTTCCAGTAGCTCCACCAGCGGCAGCGATGCTCGCAAAATACTGGATAACCCTCTTGGTGTTGACGGTCTTCCCAGCACCAGATTCTCCAGTGATGAGCACAGATTGGTTCTCCCGATCGGTTAACATGTATTGATAAGCATTATCCGAGATTGAAAAGATGTGAGGTGGGGCCTCTGTTCTTTTCTTACCTCTGTACGCAGCGACTACTTCCGAGTCGTACACCGGTAACCACTTGTAAGGGTTGACCGTGACACAGAACAGCCCTGAGTAGGTGTAGATCATCCAGGCTGCATAACGCTCTTTGAGGTTGAACAGCACCGCAGGCTCGTGAAGGAAAGTGAGCATCGCCATGTCTTCGATTTTATCGAATTTCGGCGGGTTCTGGGGATGAACGTCTCCATCTTTGACGGTCACTGTTCTCCCATCTTCAGTGTTCACAGTAGCCTTCCCTCCTTCCTTACTGACAATTTTCCCCTTCACAAACTCCACCTTTTCATCCACAACAAAGCATTCGGTCTTGATGTCAAAGGCTCTTGTTTGAGCTTCGAGACGCTCTTTATCAGACTTCCTCAGGAATGAAGCAGCCTTCCCGAACTGTGCCATCAAAGCATCACCCATAGTGTCTGATTGATATTTCCAGGTACAGCGAGAGTTGATGAACACTCCTCGGCTGAGTCACAAACCACTAGTGCTTGGTTTTTATAGAGGGTTACAGAGATCCAAATAAGGATGTGAAAGGAAAGAACACAGGGACAGGGATTATCAAGAGTTAAAAGAAGTGTGGGGTCAGCAACACAACCTTTAGTTGTTGATATCCTTATATAGAAAACTAACACCACCTTGGTTGTTTCCATCCTTTAAATATATCAGACATACCTCTAACATTAAGCATGATCCTAAAACTTTGCTTGTAGTTAATGTGGTTACTTTTTTGATGTTTCTATAAAACAAATCAGCATTGTTATGTGAATTATTTCTTTTTTTTAACGCAGAGGGGTCCAAAGTCTGAGACCAGTCTTGCTTTTGCTTTTTTTTGTAATAAAAAAACATACATGATATTACATATCATTTGTAATAAAAATATGCAAAATAGAAATATTTAATATGTTTATTTTTGGTCTCAGATTTTTGGACCATATTGTGTTTTCGTTCATGCAAAGAATGTAAAATTAGTATTCAGCAAGGATGCATTCAATTTATCAAAAGTAACAGTTAAGACATTTAAAATTTCCCATTCTTCAAAGAATCCTGGAAAATAAAATGTATCACAAATTTCACACAAAAAAAGCAGCACAGCTGTTTTTCAAAATTGATAAAATAATACTTGAGCATCAAATCATCATATTATAGTGATTTCTGAAGGATCATGTGACACTGAAGACTGGAGTAATGATGCTGAAAATTCAGCTTTGATCACAGGAATAAATTACACTTTACTATATATTCACATAGAAAACAGATGATTTACATTAGAATAATATTTCACTATTTTTACTGTATTTTTCATTAAATAAATGCAGCCTTAGTGAGAAGTGACTTCTTTCAAAAATATAAAATATTACTCACACACCACACACGCAATAATAATATAAGACAATATTGTGTATGCAATGCTAAACAAAAAACAGATCATGTAATGTTAAAGTAAGACAAAGCTGTTGTGCTTTAATGGGAGCTGAAGTGGGGAATGTTGTCTTTTATCAGTGTTTGTCAGGGACTTTATCACGGGTCCTCTGATAGACGCTGCAGACACCTCGGCATGAAGGACGTCTCGACTCATCTCCACTCAAAAACACCCTTCAAATAGAACACAAGAATGAAAAGAAGTCATTCCTCTTCTATTATCTGCCTTCACTGAGCCGCACTTATGAAACAAGAAACACAGCAGTGCAACTCATCTCTAACTTAAATTCCTCCATTCAATTCAGTTCAAAACTGTGTTATGACGTACACGTATTTCATGAATGAAGGCCAGTGCTCCTGATAAAATGGTGTAAGCAAAGATCCCTGACAAATACATTTTACAGATTTTACTATACAGCATTCACTGAAAATAATAACTTAGATTTTCTTGACAAAATCCTTATAATAATTTGCACAAACAGATTTTACGTACATTTTACTGCTACTGTTATTGTGCTTACTACTGAACTTATTTACTTCATTAAATATCAAACGAATGTATAGTAAATATTACTTCATTTCACATATAGAATTAAGTAACATCTACTTATCTAAGTTAAGTAAACAAAAAAAAAACTTTTCACTTACACGTTATAACACCGGATTTAACCACACTTTTAAAGTGTATGCTTTACATATAAGTAAATAACATAATAGATAATGTAGATTTCACAGAAATAACACTGAGACATCAGTATTGGTACACAATACAATGATGGTAACATTCGCTAGATCGTTTATGAGTATGTCATTTTGAGTAGAAAATTAATCCAGATGTCATAAAATGGCAAGTTACTAAACCTAACAACAAAAGCAATGATAAAACGGTGTAAATACAGCTGGAAAACAGTGAAAAATCAACCTTATTAAATATTCATGCCCCAGTCCATGATGGGAACACCAGTATCAGAAAAGTTGAGTAGGTTTTACTTAATTATATATCGTTGAGATTTACGCTTTAATTTCTACAAGCTTGATTGAGTACTAAATGATTTACTTATTTTTGCCTGAACTACCGTTTTCATGTAAATTACATTAGTTTTTTCAGTAGCATTTACATCACCACAGAATCATTTTTATCAGTTTTTGCTTTGCATGAGAAACAGGTTTTGTAAAGCATGCATTAGAGATATTCCTCTCATGAAGCCCCAGTAGCGAGCTTGAAGAATAAGTGCTACATAAGTAAATAACAAGCTTATCAGGTGTAGATTAGCTGACATACCGCCACCTAAGTGTGTATGCTCACACACTTCATCCCTTACATGTGTTTATCAGTGTGTGTTCACAACGATTGGCCACGGGTTACAGAATAATATAACAGCTGGAAGGCAAATACATTTGTGAGTTATTGGACCGTTTTCAATGATCTGCATGAACGGCTCCTAATCTGAATTTGATCTGAAGTATTATAATTATGAAAGACATAAATCATCAGACATGCTTTAACATCTTCCTGTAGCTGTACTGTGGTTAAGTAGTTCACACGCCATGTTTAAACCATGCAATCAATACAAATAAAATGCATGTCGTAAATTAAATGCTTGCTTTTAGAAAATGCATGCATGCAATTAAGGAAATGTTTGCAAGATGTGCTGAATTATAAAACTCTTTTATTTTACATCTTGGAAGACAAAAACATCATTCAGTGTCTGAAAGTAAAGGTTTAGTTTCACAAATACAAATGGCACATTTATCTTACTGTACAGCAATAAAAAAGTTACATTTTAAAATCAAAATCAACATGAATGACCTCATAATTGCATGTTTTTGATCTCATTGTGAACAATTCATCAGACGCATTTAATAACCAGCATATGCACAATGTTTTGTGACTAGAAAAGATTCAAAATTGCACTTAACTCACAAAATTGTGCAATAGACCTTAATCAGGGAAGCGCCATATTTAAGTTTTGAGAGGAAGAAAATTAGGTTTTTGTGTTCAAAAGATTGTACTGTTATTTAAAAACATACAAGCTGTGTTGAGTTGTGGAAATTACACGATCTAAGACTTTTATACAGTGCTTGACATTACTAAGACTGCAAAGGCGAAGCTCTTTTTCGTTCATCACTTTGGGGTAAAAAGAAGTTAAAAATACACGTTAAAAGCGACGTTTAGATGAATATGTAAATATGTGCTGCGCGCTTTCCTCTCAATAACACAATAAACACACAACAGTGATGTGGAGGTTTACAGCAGCTCAGATCAAGTCACGGTTATTTAACGTTATATATAGCACTTTATAAAAATAGATTGCTTAAAAGCAAGCAACTTTACCATAAACTTTCAATTAGAATTACACGTCAGTTTCTACTATAAATGGGCTCTCCAGTGTTTGTTGTCCTTACAGAAAAACACGATTATGTGATCGCATAATTCAATGCATAATCAGCCAAAGTCCTCATATTTATGCGGGGGCATTTTTTCAAATACGCCGCACTTTCGCCGTATAAATTGCCGATTTCTGCGCAAAATACGCGGGGCTTGCATGATTACATAATCCCTGCATTTTTGTTGCAAAAAAAGTCACATATATCTCAGCAGAAAGTTTAGAAATGTTGCGTTTGCTTCACAGTTCACACAAGAGCCGCCGTTTCCCTGTTGCCATGGGAACGTTATGAAGTGACGTAATTACGCGACGTGAACATCATCGAAAAGCTGTAAACAGGAAGCACACATTTTCTTTTTATACTTTATTTCTTAATTTTTACAGAAGTTGTAGCATATTCCTTTTGTAAAGCTCCAGAACTTGTTTGAGTCATCAATGTTTTGTAAGTTTGATGTGTTTATTAAGATCTGAAATAAAACAAGATGAACTGAAATATTCCAGCACTTTCTGTGATGTAGTGTGCTTGCTTATCATAGGAAGTAATAAGAAATGACTCTTTACATTAAAGCAACACCGTGTAACTTTTCCTCTTCGGTCACCCTACTGGTTGGAAACGAAATTGTCCATTGCCGCTGTCGTAAATAATTTAGCCTAGCGTCGCACACACGCTCACTGTTTACCCAGCACCGGCTTTAGAATGAACGATGTCCACAGACAAGCTAGAGTATGTTACATGATTCCATGAAAGGATGATGTATTGCGACATCAGAAATGAAGAAAAAACTAAATAATGACTATTGTAGCGTCTGACGTAAAGCAGTCGAGTTTTGTAGTTCTTTTTGTGGTTGGGTTACTACCCGAACCCCATAGTCTCGTAGTGCCAGTAAAAGCGACACAGACCCCGTCAGGCGATGCAGAAGTGCCTTTCACCCTGTTACGACTCGATGAACCACTGATAAAATTTTGGAAACATTATTTTAAGGTAAAAAATGTTACATAGTGTTGCTTTAAGGTAGTAGCCTAGTGAGGACAGGGTGTTGGGGAATCACTTTTCTCTCTTTTTCATCAAACCGCAGTTTTTGCAAGTTCCCGCAATTCCATCGCATTTTTTAAGAAAACGTGACGCATAATCAAGGATTAAGTAACTCCGCATTTTTCTGGAAGGACTGGAGATTTCCATGACAAAGGCGGCGGAGCTTCATAGCCACACCCACTTATTACATCATCACCACAGACCAATGGCAGTTCAGGTGTTTACCAGCTGGTGTGGTGAAGTGTTGTTAGCCTGGATGCCAGCCCGAACCCCGCCCACAACATTTTTTGGTCGGGAAGTTCGGTCTGGACTCGATCCATTGATGATCAGTTCAGAAATCATCGGGCCAATCAAATTGCCAGGGCGGGCTTTATACGATGATGGACAGATAATCCATCCAATTACGTCATCATCACATCATCAAACGTATTTCTCCGCGAAAGTACTCCGCGAATCCTTAAATTCTTTTTGCAACACCGGCAAAGATTAGGCTTGTTTGAGATGAGGAAAATCTGCGCAGAACCGATCACCGGTGATCAGCGCGTAATGCATGCCGGTTAGAAATGTGTCCGAGAGCGGTCCGCCTTGCTCTGATGTCATGCTGACGTGTGTCAAAAAGCTCTCGCGAGCGCAAGCCGCACGTGTCGGATTCTGCAGTCGCGCGCAGTTGCTCTCCACCGACTGCGCTGATCAAAAGCATGATGGGAAATGACTTACTGACGACACAGCTTAATGTTGATTGGTTTAAACAACGTGATGTATTGTTCTCTATTAAAATGTTTGATTTTAAAACTCGGATATCATGTTTTATGTGTATATGTTATGTGTGAATATTCCCAAACTCTCGGACAATGCGATCTCTATGGGTTATGCAATGTCATTTTATTATATATTAAAAACACACAACCTATGTCTGTATTAAAGAAAAAAATATTGATAAACACTTATTGGAATGGAATTAAATAACACGTACTTTGGGTGTCTTGTTCATTATATTTATTTTCATATAAAAGCAACAGAACTTAAATTACATCCAGTTTATTAGCAACACTGTGCACGAGCGTGAATCCCGTGATATCCGCCTTTGATCTCACAGGTGTCTGATGACTCAGATCCACTGCGAGAAGCGAGATCTGTCCGTCTTGCCTGCGCTTTTTTCACTCCTCCCCTCACTGCAGCCGCCTACTCTCGCCTACATTTCAGGCGAGGCAAGGCGCATCTCAAACAAGCCTATTGTTAACACTCATTATTTTTTTTAGTGTGTGCAGTTGAGTTCTGTTGACAACTATGCGTCGCTTAACATACGTCACTTACTGCCTTGCTCTGATTGGTTGTTGGTCTATCCAATTGAGTGCAGAGTTTTTTTTCCCGGTTGGATTAAGACACGCCTCATAATCAAAGCCCTATGGAGCAGTATCAGACTCACACTCTGACTAGAATAGTAAGACAAGTCAGGCTAGAAGTGTTGGGTCCCAGTTTAGGACCCCATTAGTATGCCAGTAGTATGGCTGATCTAAATCTGTTCTCGCGATAACTTGTAGCCAACGTGAGCTGTTTTGGCGTTATGTGTAGCTTTATGTAGAATGTTAAATCCCGCTGCTATGAAGGCCTACAGCTAAATCCCGCTGCTATGTGCAAGATAAGATAAAAAAATAAAAGATAAAAGCAGTTTGTTGCCATCATGTAATACATTTATTTGTATAGCGGTTTCCATAGTAGGTTGCGTCAATAGCAGAGGAGAAAGAAATTTAAAAATAGTACTTTTATTGTGTCACGAAATGTAGTTTTAAGAGTTTTTCAGTTGAGAATGTAGTTGTTTAAAGCTCTAATCTGTGGTTTATTTATAAAGATAGCCCCAATGTAAAATTTGACCCCGCCTGGAAGAGCCTTAACTCGGCTAGTCCTTCTGACGTTTGCTGGTTCTGATGTCTCTAGTCTAGTGGTTAAACATATAAGATATAAACATGAAACATAAGTTAAAAGACATTGATGACTCGCTATAACGTAGTTCAAACGTCTTCTATAATAAAGTGATTTTGTCTGATTTGAAACCAGGCACTAAAGCGATTACCCATAAAACGTGCTTTGAACCAATCGGATTGCTTGGGTCCTGGGACCCAATATTTCAGTGTTGGACTCAATATTTCAGTGTTGGACCCAATATTTCAGTGTTGGACTCAATATTTCAGTGTGGGACCCAATATTTCAGTGTGGGACCCAATATTTCAGTGTGGGACCCAATATTTCAGTGTTGGACTCAATATTTCAGTGTGGGACCCAATATTTCAGTGTGGGACCCAATATTTCAGTGTGGGACCCAATATTTCAGTGTGGACCCAATATTTCAGTGTGGGACCAATATTTCAGTGTGGGACCTCAATATTTCAGTGTGGACCCATATTTCAGTGTTGGACTCAATATTTCAGTGTTGGACTCAATATTTCAGTGTGGGACCCAATATTTCAGTGTGGGACCCAATATTTCAGTGTTGGACTCAATATTCAGTGTGGGACCCAATATTTCAGTGTGGGACCCAATATTTCAGTGTGGGACCCAATATTTCAGTGTTGGACCCAATATTTCAGTGTTGGACCCAATATTTCAGTGTGGGACCCAATATTTCAGTGTGGACCAATATTTCAGTGTGGGACCCAATATTTCAGTGTTGGACCCAATATTTCAGTGTTGGACTCAATATTCAGTGTTGGACTCAATATTTCATTGTTGGACCCAATATTTCAGTGTTGGACCCAATATTTCAGTGTTGGACCCAATATTTCAGTGTTGGACTCAATATTTTTTCAGTGTTGGACCCAATATTTCAGTGTTGGACCCAATATTTCAGTGTTGGACCCAATATTTCAGTGTGGGACCCCATATTTCAGTGTTGGACCCAATATTTCAGTGTGGGACCCAATATGTCAGTGGACCCAATATTTCAGTGTGGGACCCCATATTTCAGTGTTGGACCCAATATTTCAGTGTTGGACCCAATATTTCAGTGTGGGACCCAATATGTCAGTGTTGGACCCAATATTTCAGTATTGGACTCAATATTTCAGTGTTGGACCCAATATTTCAGTGTGGGACCCAATATGTCAGTGTGGGACCCAATATTTCAGTATTGGACTCAATATTTCAGTGTTGGACCCAATATTTCAGTGTTGGACCCAATATTTCATTGTTGGACCCAATATTTCAGTGTTGGACTCAATATTTCAGTGTTGGACTCAATATTTCAATGTTGGACTCAATATTTCAGTGTTGGACCCAATATTTCAGTGTTGGACCCAATATTTCAGTGTTGGACTCAATATTTCAGTGTTGGACTCAATATTTCAGTGTTGGACTCAATATTTCAGTGTTGGACTCAATATTTCAGTGTTGGACTCAATATTTCAGTGTTGGACCCAATATTTCAGTGTTGGACCCAATATTTCAGTGTTGGACTCAATATTTCAGTGTTGGACTCAATATTTCAGTGGGGGACCCAATATTTCAGTGTGGGACTCAATATTTCAGTGGGGGACCCAATATTTCAGTGGGGGACCCAATATTTCAGTGGAACCCAATATTTCAGTGGGACCCAACACTTCACCACACCGTCTCCAGACTCTGGTAAACTCACACGAGTTTGCTTGAAGTACACCAGTCTATCCACATTAAAATAAATTCAATATGGCGTCTAACCTGACTACGGTCCATTGCAATAAAATTAAGTAATTTGTAATGAAGATAAATAAATGCTGGCTGAATGTTCTGATGTTCCTCTGGGAATGTAAACAGTTCGGGTCATCATTTCAGTGGACTGGAAACCCAAAGCCACAGACGTCCGGCGGTTCTGGAGTGTGTTCCCCGTACAGCGCTGTAACTCACGACTTCACTACTACAGTACGATAGCATCGCTGAAGAAATCAGCTAGCTCGTCACGGCGGTTTCCAAAAACCATATTGTCGCAAATTCGTCGTTGAAAAGTCTAGAAATATCACTGCTAAATACCTTAAAGGTCCCATATTGTCAAAACTGAAGTTTCCTGGCTTTTTTCATGATAACAGAGATCTAGAGTCTATGAAAATACCATATAAGTTTCAAAACAGTGGATCCACAGACACACGCACACAGCCTGAGTAAAGTAGCTGTGCCTTTTCACAAGCCATTGTGATTTGTGATGTCAGAACTATTTAGTCATCAATGGTGGGTCACCCAGAAAACAACAGGCCAATTAGAAGAGAGGCTCATGAATTTTAAGTAAACAGGCCAAACTCGAGCTGTTCTTGGCAGAGCTCCTGAGAAAGAGCTGTAAACTTAAGCCCCTTTCACACAGCACTTTGAACCCGGCAAATTGCCGGCAAATTGCCAGAACGCCTTCTGTGTGAACGCAAACACGACCCGGGATTGATGCCGGGATCGATCCCGGGTTGAGGACCTAGTAACATTGCCGTGTTTAGACCCGGAACGTGCGCTGTGTGAACAAAAGCCAGAACCAATGCCGTAAGGGGTGTGTAATAGTGATGACGCATGTGCCATCGCGCGACTCTGTTGCTCTTAGAAGAAAGTTTGTGTTCGTCATCAACAAAGAAAGAACAAAAAATGTCTGCAAACTGGAATGAAGCAGAGACAGGAGCTCCTCACAATCCGCGCCGAAGCTGCGATCGTTCGCCAGCTCTGTGGAAAGGTGCGCGTGTGCACATGTTTTCAACGCGTACGTTACACGTCTCATCCTGACGTCACGCGGCTTTCCGGGACATTAACGCGCTGTGTGTGAACGCACTCACAGATCCCGGCAAATCACTGGCAGTGTGAATGAACCGAAATCAAACAATCCCGGGACAAATGCCGGGTCACATTATCCGTGTATTTTCTGGAATCTCTGTGTGAAAGGGGCTATATATTGACATGGTTTTGCTACTTATACCGCAAATATATATTCCTAAGGACATCAAAACCTTCAGAAAGTTGTACAATATGGGACCTTTAAGTATTGTTGTATTCCGCCATGTTTCTCACTGACACGCCCACAACTCGTAAAGATCGGGAAAATCCAGAGCTTCCCACTCGTATTTATGACATTGTGGGTGTGTGTTCATGTGCGCTCAACTCGTAAATACGATCTATACGAGATGACTTGAACGAACTCGTTGACTCACGACGGATCGTGCGACTGGCTTTCGGGAACACCCCCAGGCCGGTTTGGGATCGTGGGATGCACACGGCTTAGACGTGTCCGTGTTCAGCAGCGGGACATGCGTTTGCGGTACTGCTCCACCAGCGGCACCAGACAGCGTGGAGATGAGCACTGGAGCATGAAGAGGTGTTGCAGGAGATCCCCAGCGCTGGCTCTCTGCACCGGGTCACGGGTCAACATCGAGCCCAGGAAGTCCCTCAGAACCGGAGAGATCTGCGGATGCGAACATCACAAGATTACAGCACGGAAAATAACGTCAGTTACATTATCTATACAAATAAACGGTATGTGAATAAAACACTGATTTCATGCAGGAATGAATTGACATAAAAATCAATAAATTGTATCATGGTCATACATGCCATAAAGTCCCCAAAAATCGCAAATACACTTAGTCCGAATCCACTTTCGCTAGTTTAACGACGGGGAAAATGGTCGGCGCTCCCAGTGCTGGTCTAAACGGGTCGTCTCTATCTCTATCTCTATCACAAGGTTAAAGGTGTGTGTGTGTGTGTGTGTGTGTGTGTGTGTGTGTGTGTGTGTGTGTGTGTGTGTGTGTGTGTGTGTGTGTGTGTGTGTGTGTGTGTGTGTGTGTGTGTGTGTCATCCATGTCTTTATGTACATAATAATATTCTTTTACATTGCCCTAACCCTTTTTTTATATCTGGTATGTTTGTGCGTGTCCCTGTGTGTGTAAAAAGTAGAGAAAATATAACAATATAAAATAGGCTTCATTTTCTATATGCAAACTTTGATTTTAAATCTCATTAAGCAGATTTCTGGGGACTTTATGGTATTTATGATCATCATACAATTTAGTGATTTTATTTAAATTAATCACTGCATGAAAACAGTTTTAGTATTATTCATATACTTTTATTTATTAATATTTTGAATTTTAGTTAGCATTTAAATGTACATTTTGCTATTTTTATGTGCTTTTAACATTATTATTTTTTTATATTTAGCTTAAATTTATTTTTCAGAATTTTGTTAATTTATTTAATTGTTTATTTATTTTTAAATACATATTTCAGTATTCAGTATTCAACGAAAACACTTTACATTAAGATTGTAAGTTAGTTAACACTAACAAACAACGAAAAATACTGCTAAAGCATTTATTAATCTTAGTTATATATATATGCATCTGTTAATATAATATTTGATGGACCCGAGTGAACAAACTAACATTAAGATTAAATGAAGATAATTATTAATAAATTAATGATTTAATAAAGATTAATAAACACTGTAACAAATGTTTTGCTTAAAGGTTGGATGATGCATTATGAGAGCTTATTGTAATGATCCCATAATCTTGAGCACTTTTAGCCGAACTGTACAGTAACAGCATGCTCTGCTTTGACGGCGTGTGTGTTTGTTGTGGTTTTGTGTGTTTTGACCTTGCTGGTGTTCCTGGCCGACGGCGCTGGCTCGTCCCGGAGTCTCTTCATCGCTGCTATCGGCGTCTCGCTGAAATATGGAGGTTCTCCATCCACCATCTCCACCACCATGATGCCCAGAGACCACACGTCCACCTACACACACCAGACAACACGAGCTCATCACTCATGCAGAAGCACTAGCATATCCTAAAGGTGATGATACACACGGCAACTTTTTGTGCAATGTTGCCGTCAACGGGCAACCAGAGGAGACACGACCGATCTAAATTATCCAGACAGAAATGTATTGCCCATTCTCAATGGGAAAGTGCCCAAGCAACATTGCTCAAAAAGTTGCCCTGTATCATCACCTTAACTTCCTAATCTGTTCAACAACCACAAACTTTACAATAAGGTTTCATTGAATAATTATCATGAACTGCATAGTAATTAACACTTACAGCATTTTTTAATCTTAGTTAATGTTTATTTCAACATTTCAATACTTTAAAAATCCAAAGTTGTATTTATGTTAACATAGATTTATATTGTTCTTTGTAATTTAATCAGTCCTTCAGTTTTTTTGTGATTGTTGCGGGTAATAATCCTTGATTATGCAGCACGTTTTCTTAAAAAATGCGATGGAATATGCGGGATAGTTATGCAAATTTATGCGATGAAATTGAGGGAACTTGCAAAACGTGCGGGAAACTGCAAAAAAGTGCGGGAAACTGCAAAAAGTGCGGGAACTTGCAAAAAGTGCGGGAAACTGCAAAAAAGTGCGGGAAACTGCAAAAAAGTGCGGGAAACTGCAAAAAGTGCGGGAAACTGCAAAAAAGTGCGGGAAACTGCGAAAAGTGCGGGAACTTGCAAAAAGTGCGGGAAAACTGCAAAAAGTGCGGGAAACTGCAAAAAAAGTGCGGGAAACTGCAAAAAAGTGTGGGAACTTGCAAAAAGTGTGGTTTGATAAAAAAGAGAAATAAAGTGATTCCCCTGTTCCCTGTTCTCACTAGGCTACTACCTTAATGTAAAGAGTCATTTCTTATTACTTCCTATGATCACTCCCATCAAGCACACTACATCACAGAAAGTGCTGGAATATTTCAGTTCATCTTGTTTTATTTCAGATCTTAATAAACACATCAAACTTACAAAACATTGATGATGAACATTGACATCAAACAACTTCTGTAGCTTTACTAAAGGAATATGCTACAACTTCTGTAAAAATTAATAAATAAAATAGAAAAAATAAAATGTGTGCTTCCTGTTTTACAGCTTTTCGATGATGTTCACGTCGCGTAATTCCGTCACTTCATAACGTTCCTGTTACGCTTCGCATGGCAACAGGGAAAATGGCGGCTCTTGTGTGAAGCAAACGCAACATTTACAACTTTCTGCTGAGATATATGTGACTTTTTTGCAACGAAAATGCAGGGATTATGAAATCATGCAAGACCTGCAGAAATCTGCGGAAATCTGCAATTTATACGCCGAAAGTGCGGCGTATTTGAAAAAATTAGGACTTTGGCTGATTATGCATTGAATTATGCGATCGCTGTTTAATGCTTTATCTAATTGAGACCTCATTGTAAAGTGTTCAAGACCATCTCTGAGCTTCATCACGTGTGATCTGAGTCAATGAAAAGCTACATTTACGGTATATTGCAGTACTTCTGTTCATGCACGATTGAGTTTGTTGACCTCAGTGCCGTACGGCGTCTTTGAAACCACTTCCGGAGCCATCCAATAAGGAGTTCCCACTAACGACTTTCTCTTGGGAACGTCTTTGCTGATCTGAGCGCAGAATCCAAAGTCGGACAGTTTGACCTGGAAAAACAAAAGAGAGAAAAATGACAAATGATTTTCCACACATTACTGGAGTACGCTTTACAAGACAATGCAGTCTTTCTAAATTTCACATTTAATTCACTGCGTCACTTGCTGTTTCTTTGTTATTATTTAGCCAATTTCTGAGACGTGTTTTTAATATGCTTTAATAAGACAAATCATGTGTAAATTCATAAGTCGACAGCATTGCTGAGTATTTTCTGCTTTAAACTGCAGTGAACCAAAGACAGTCTCAAAAACACTGAAATCGCTGGTGTTTCTGACGTCACAAACTACCTTGACCAATCAGATCAACGTGTGATCGTCAACCAGTGGATCTCTGAGTGAGTGAGTGAGTGAGTGGAGGCGGGGCTCATTTGCATATTCATAGAACCGCGCATACTAAATGAGGGAAGGGTGTCGAGTTACATTCAAGATATTTTAAGGCATTTTCTAGGAAAAAACTTTTAAATATGTAATTTTGGTGATCAAATATGAGTTTTAAGGGATAAAATGATTGACTACAGGAAGACTTTAAATCTTGATAACATTATAAGTGGACCTCAGAGAACATTATGCAATTTAAAAAAATGACGCCTTTAAATCCTGTCTGGCCAGTGCTTCCCATAATGTTTACAACTGACACGATTATCATTCAGAATGACTGTATCTGAGATTAGAGTTATTCTTACCCTGCCGTCCAGCGTCAGTAAAATGGAGTCACTCTTGATGTCTCTGTGAATAACGCCCTGAGCGTGAAGATAAGAGAGCGCCTGCAACACGGACTCACACACCGTCGCGATCTGCTCCTCTGTTAGTCTAAAAAACACACACACACACACACACACACACACACACACACACACACACACACACACACACACACACACACACACACACCACACACCCCATTAAACAAGGGCTGTGCCTCCGTCCACTACTATATATACACACTACCGTTCAAAAGTTTGGGGTCAGTACGATTTTTTTTTTTTAAAGAAATTAATACTTTTCTTCAGAAAGGACGCATTAAATTGATCAAAAGTGACAGTAAAGACATTTATAATAATGCAAAATTTTTCTTTTTTAATTAAATGCTTTTCTCTTGAACTTTCAAAGAATCCTGAAAAAAAATGAATCACGATTTGCACAAAAATATGAAGCAGCAAAACTGTTTTCAACTGTGATAATAATCATAAATGTTTCTTGGGTATCAAATCATCATATTATAGTGATTTCTGAAGGATCATGTGACACTGAAGACTGGAGTAATGATGATAAATTCAGCTTTGATCACAGGAATAAATTACACTTTACTATATATTCACATAGAAAACAGCTGATTTACATTAGAAACACATTTTTACTGTATTTTTTACTGTGTCTGATCACTTCTAAAGCGCCAGCACACATGACCTGAGGAGTGCATCATCCAGGTGTGCTGAACTCGTCGATTACCTGGTTTCTGAGACGATGTTGGTTAGAGCGCCGCCCTGCAGGTACTCCATGATGACCCAGAGCTCTTCTCCCACCAGAGCACTCTTGTACATCTCTACCACGTTCTTATGACTGTAGTCTCGCATTATAACCACCTGTGAGGATGACATATATAGTTGCATATAAAACAATTACACACACATATACATACAAACATACTGGCATATACCGTATATACCCGAATAAAAGACGAGGTTTTTGTCCTAAAAATAGGCTGAAAAATGGGGGGTCGTCTTATATTCGCGATATAGACAAAATCACTGGGGAAAAGGGACAAAGCAGGGAGAAACAGTAGAGGGTGCCAGCACAAGCTCAAGGTAGTGTGGGGCAGGCGCAGCGTGCGCTTCAGAAGAAGAGGAATATGCTCGTTTTGGATGCATTCCGCGGACACTTGACGGAGCCCGTCAAAACTCAGATGCGGAAAATGAACGGCGATCTAGTGATCATACCGGGGGGATGACAAGCCAGCTACAGGTATTGGATGTAGTCGTCAACAAGCCATTCAAGGATAATCTGCGCAAGAGGAACACTGAGTGGCTCCTGTCAGGCGTTCACTCACTGACGCCTGGAAACGCAATGTCTCTCTCTCTCTCTCTCTCTGCCGTGCGCGGGCTACACGGTTTGGTTTGGAGCACATACAGAAGGCTATATTCTGGCTCACATGCGCGGCTCTAGTCTAGATTCCAGGAGATTTGAACGGGCATCAGGGAGCCGCTATCAATATGCGGGATTTTTATAGGCTATTAACTAGAACTGATGCGCACAGTGAACTGAATTGAAAACAAAAACAGCGCCGGACAGGGGGCTTAAAATCCGGACTGTCCGGCCAAAATCTGGACGTATGGCCACCCTAACCACAATTACATACATACATAGGCCTTCATAATTATTGCATTTTTGTGAAAAGGACGGTTATTTATTTTTGGCACTCATTCATTGATTCATTTAATCCAAATATTTAATGAATGGTGTTAAAATGTTTTTTTTTTTCCAATTAATTATAACTACAATTTTCAAATAAAATTATTTTCTGTTGAAAACCAGATTTTTTTCCACAAAAGTCTCTTTCCCCTAAAAATAAGTCTGGAAAATGGGGGGTCGTCTTATATTCGGGTATATACGATATATATATATATATATATTTATATATATATATATATATATATATATATATATATATATATATATATATATATATATATATATATATATATATATATATATATATATATATATATATATCCACTGTATATATATATATATATATATGTATATAAATAAAAGTACATACATTTTTTATACATCGTTATATTATAAATGTTTAATATTTCTATTTTTATTATATTTATTTTTAGAATAACTAATCCTTATATAAAATAATTTAATTTATACAACAACATTGATGTGGATCTTTAAGCAAGTCATCATTTCCGAAAAAATTAGCTTGATCCCTTTAAGTTAGCTACACAAAAGTTTTGTTTTACTCAAAAAATGTCACATTACTCGCTAGTGCACTTGTACTTAATAATAATAATAATACATTTTATTTAAAGGATAATTCAGGTATTTAGCACTATTATAGCACGGGTATTCTGTACTAACCACTCAGTGAGTGTCACAGTTTTGAAAACGAACGTTGGGTTGTTTTAAGCACATGTTTGTGCATGCCCATAGACAGCCACTCTGAAGCGCTCAGAGGCGATTCTAAAAGAGTCAAAAAGTCGAGACAGGACCCATCGCCAACATTTCTGTGTCCACCGCTCTAGTTCATCCAAAACACACTAGAAAATAGACTCAAAGTGCTAAATACCGGAATTATCCTTTAAAGGCGCCTTTCTCGGCACTCAAGGACACCGTACAGGGATACATAAGACATTTAAAAGCCTTAGAAATAAATAAACAACATTAAAAAACAACAGAGAGAGGCAGAGCGGTTAGTTTTACTTCATTGAAGAGCAGTTCCCTCCTCTGCTGCTTCCTCAGGTCCATCATCTTCACCGCGACCTGGCGTCCGCTGAGCTTCTCCCGCGCGATGCACACCACGCCCGTCGACCCCTCTCCGATCTTCACGAAGCTTTCCAGATACGAGCGCGGATCGCCGGCGTCCACCACCTTCTGCAGCGCCGCCCGGAACTGCTCGTGCGAGACCTTGGGCTCCGGGACGCCGGCGGGACTCTGGGACGAGCCTGTGGGGGCAGGTCTGGGCTGGGTCGGTGAGCCTGTGGGGGCAGGTCTGGGCTGGGTCGGTGAGCCTGTGGGGGCAGGCCTGGGCTGGGTCGGTGATCCCGAGGTTTCGTTGGGTGAAACGCCGTCCACGGTGTCGCTGGAGAATCGGCGTGTGGTTTGGATGGGGATTAATCCGTGCCCTGGTTTGGGACTACTGGTGCCGTTGGGTTTGGAAATGGCCGCGTAGGTCGGGGAATTCTGTGTTTAGAGATAAATATGACGTTTGTTTAGTTTAACAGACAAAAGTAGGAATCAGCTTATTACACTGGAACAATAAGGAATATTTTTTTATTTAAAACAAGCTTTATCAACATCTGGGCAGTGTTGTTTTAGTTAAACTATTTATTTCATGACAACTCTTGGATACTGTATATACTAAATAACAGTAAATACTGTAAGATCTTTTTTAACACATTTAAAATAATTCCACAGATTTTTCCAAAAAATTTAAAAAAATTATATTTTTTGTGATTTCTGTGCAGAATTTTTGGGAAAATCTGTGGAATTATTTTAAATGTGTTAAAAAGATCTTACAGTATTAGAAATGAAACAATTACAATATTCACTTCTTAAAATTTTATTTGAGGTTCACAATACAAATGCAAATAGAACTTTTATTTTGACGGGTTTCTGAGTGTATCTGACGATGAATTGCTGGAGATGAGCGAGTACTTGAGTATGTGCAATTCATTTGCTCTGTCCTGTGCTGTGATTTTTGCAGAAAAGTGACGTTTCCTTAATTCCTCCGCATTCAGTTTTATTTTAGACATTTTAAACACTTTCTCATAAAATAAATGTCACATTAATCAGCGCAGCCTACTACCCCTCACAATCGAGCACGCGCAAGTTGTATTCCGTGCGGGCCTGGTTATTGCTGATGTAAAGGACTTGCTACTGCCAAAACATGACACGCTGCTTCTGTACAATATAGCACACATGAATTACCCGTGGCAGATCTATACAGGTGGAGCTGGGGAAGGGGAAGGGTCTCTACAAAAAAAACGTGCAAAAAAAAGTATTTGAAGGTTGAGCAGCGAGCTCATTGGCTACTGATAGCAGGAACCAATCAGCAGTGCCCTAAAGAGAATGATGTGATTGCATTGAGTTCAGGAGCGATCAGCCTGTGTGATCTAGATGAGCAATAATCATGTTTACAGTTCTGTACGTACAGTGGAAGTCTATAGAGCGAGAGTAGCGGAGAGAAGAAATGTGAACGGCATCATTATGTTACAGTGGGGTTTTAATTCTTCAGCACAAAACAATTTGAGTTATATGAGCTGTAAAGCATCTCAGGCCCCATCCACACTACTGCGTTTTAGTTTAGAAACGGAGAATTAAAACGAATACGACCTCCGTCCACACCAGCGTTTAGCTGCGTATTAGAATTGATCTCCGTCAACATTAAAACGACTGAAAACGAGGATCACGTGACCATTCCCCTACACTGGGCGTGCGTGTGCCGGTGTAAACAGAAACAGATTGACTATTCCTCAGATTTGACGAAAAAGAAAGTAGCTAAGTTACCTCTGAAAAGATTAGCAATGTGAAGACCCGAGATTTTTCTTTTCATGGCCCGACGACGAGGTGGAACTTTTACTTAACGTTACAAGGGAATATAAAACAGCCGGCGGCAGAAAACACAGACTGGGAGTTGTCGCAAACCAAATACGGCGACATATTGGAAAGGTACCGGGGACATTATCCATCGCCAGAGCGAGACACAACATGGGAAAGGTGTACGCCACAATAAAGACGAAATCACTAAAGGTGTGTATGTATGACAGCCAATCAGAGAGCCGAGCGAGAGCCTCTGCGTCATCGTTTATAAGTCCTCCGTTTGACCCGTCTTCACTAAAACACCCTCCGGAGATTCAAAACGCGGTCGGACTCGCCAGCGGTCTTCATTGGTCTTCGTTTTTCCTGTATTAGTCTGGACGGGAGGAGCAAACGTAGTAAAAGCTCTCTGTTTCTAAACTAAATAGTGTGGATGGGGCCTAAGTCTGCATTTAGTGATGGGATTTTTCTTCATGTAAACTGCATTTCTGGTATACTGTGCTTATCAGAGTTAGGCATTTAGCAAATTTAAATGGTCAAAACAGCACAATTATTTTTTTTGTCAACAATTGTATCACACTAGTACGGGAAAAACGAGGACCAAAAACTGAGAAGTTTAGAAACACTGCCGAGTCCGACCACGTTTTGCGTTTTGAATCTCCGGAGGGCGTTTTAGTGAAGACGGGTCAAGCGGAGGACTTATAAACGATGACCAAGAGGCTCTCGCTCGGCTCTCTGATTGGCTGTCATACATACACACCTTTAGTGATTTCGTCTTTATTGTGGCGTACACCTTTCCCATGTTGTGTCTCGCATTCACTTAAGGAAAAAAAATATACTCTGTTTTTCTGAATTAACAAGATAATTATCTCAGAATTACGAGATAATTTTTCATGGAAAAAAGTTTTTGCTCTGTTTTTCTGAATTCTTAATTATCTCGAAATTATAAGTAACTCATTAATTCATAACAACAGAGTTTTGAAGAAAAATGTATCTCATAATTCTGAGATAATTAAATCGTAAATTCAGAAAAACAGAGTAGATTTTTTTTCCTCAAGTGAATGCAATACACTTCCATACACTAGCTTGTAAACACTAATAATTTGTAAATCTTGTGGCTGTACTTATTTTACATTAATGCATCAGACAGACATTTTTATCTGAAGAAACAACAGCATTTTGCTTTAAAAGGTACATTTGATTGGTTTATGCATTCTGGGAATCAAACCCACGAGCTTGGTGTAGTTAACCCCATGAGCGACAGAAACGTGATATATATATATATATATACTTCAGTTGTAAGTGCGTCGCTGACTTCAACGAGACTTCTGCTCGTTAAAACAAACTAAGAGCCGACTTAAGATCATTTTTGCATGTAAGGTTCAACTTGTATTTGAGCCAGAGGAATCTGTTGGACCGGTTCTGCATCAAATGAAATCAGACTCTAAGATACGAACACATTACAAAAAAAAGTGACATCATCACTATTGTTAATATGAAATAACACCCAAACGAGTTTCCCAGACGGAGTCCTCACCTTCGGTTTGCTAAGTTTGGGTTTAAAAGACTCTAAATGTTCAGTAATTTTATCTATTGACTGCGCTGACTATCAGATGAGAACAAAACTTGAATAATGATTCTATTGTCTTTTCTAGAGCTTTACAGCTGAATTGAATTCATTTTGTAATTGATGAACTTTGCACTGTTATTGAACTGAACTGAGCTGAATAATAACTCTATTGTCTTTAGAGCTGTTTTAGTTGAACTGAGTTTGCTTCATAACTAATGAACTTTTACAACATTCACTGTTATTGAACTGAATCAACTTTGAAATGAATTAAATTGAGCTGAATAATAACTCTATTGTCTTTTTAGAGTTGCTTTAGTTTGATTTTACTTCATAACTTACAAACTTTTATAACATTCACACTTTTATTGAACTGAACTAAATCAACTTTGAACTGAATTGAGCTGCATTATAAATATACTGTTATTTTTTGTTAAATTGAGTTTGCTCATAACTAACTAACTTTTACAACATTCACACTGTTATTGAACTGAATCAACATAGAATTGAACTGAGCTGAATAATAACTCTATTGTCTTTTTAGAGCTGCTTTAGTTTGATTTTACTTCATAACTTACAAACTTTTATAACATTCACACTTTTATTGAACTGAACTAAATCAACTTTGAACTGAATTGAGCTGCATTATAAATATACTGTTATTTTTTGTTAAATTGAGTTTGCTCATAACTAACAAACTTTTACAACATTGACACTGTTATTGAACTGAATCAATTTTTAAATGAATTGAGCTGAATAATAACTCTATTGTCTTAGAGCTGATTTAGTTAAATTGAATTTGCTTCATAACTAATGAACTTTTACAACATTCACTGTTATTGAACTGGATCAACTTTTAAATGAATTCAATTGAGCTGCATAATAACTCTATTGAACTAAAGCAGTTCTAAAAAGACAATAGAGTTATTATGCAGCTCAATTGAATTCATTTAAAAGTTGATTCAGTTGAGTTCAATAACAATGTGAATGTTGTAAGTTCGTTAGTTATGAAGCAAACTCAATTGAACTAAAGCAGTTCTAAAAAGACACTAGAGTTTGCTTCATAATGAACTTGTACAACATTCACACAGTTATTGAACTGAACTGAATCAACATAGAACTGAATTGAGCTGAACAATGAGTCTTTAATCTTTCTAGAGCTGCTTTACAGGTGAAATTTTATTTGTTTCATAAGTGATGCATTTTGCAACACTATTTCCCTTTTTATCACTGTGAAGATGCTTTGAAACAATCTGTATTATAAAAGCGTTTTATATATATAAATAAACGTGACTTTACACACCTTAAAGTTGTAGCTGGACTGTGGCCTCTTCTGCGCTTCCATGGTCGGCTGTTCTGAGATCAGTTTTGCTCCATCGGTGTCTCTGTATGTACTGTAGAGACACGACACCGGTCTCTGCGTGAATTTACCGACGCCGAGCCGCTCATGAACAGTTCTCGGCGACAGTAAGATGTCCCGAGGCATGAGCATCGGCTGCTCCGTGAACATCGCCGCCTCGTGGATTGATTTGGATCGTGTCCGAGAGTCATTTGTGTTTAAAGTGAAGCTCTTCTTGTGGTCCGGCTGAGGACTTCCACTCTCGCTGTGGACCGGTCGAGATCTGGAGCGCCAGTCCGAGAGCGCCGGCCCGTTCCTCAGATTCTCCTCCATCAGTTCCTGATACTCGTACGTCTCTCCCTCCACTACCTCTCCCAGACGACCCAGGGATTGGGCTCGCTTCCGCAGAGACGGGCTGGTTCTCCTTAGGGAGTTTGAGCTGGTGACCGAGAGTCGACTCATCTCCGCGATCGCCGCTGAAATGTAGTCCTCGTGTCCGATGAAAACTGCCGCGCACGATGCTCTGGAAGAGAGAGTTACACAACACATCAAAACTCACTCTATCTGAATAATAACCACACTATTGTCTTTTTGGAGCTGCTTTACAGATGAATCGAATTCGTTTGATTGAACTTTGCACTGCTGTCGAAACTGAACTGAATCAACATTGAACTGAGTTGAGCTGAATCAAATTGTTGCAATGTGGACAGTTATTGAACTGAACTGAATCAACATTGAACTGAATCAAATTTGTTTCATAATTCATCAACTTTGTAATGTTGACGGTTATTGAACTGAATTGAGCCGAATTAAATTTGTTTCGTAATTCATGAACTTTGCAATGTTGACGGTTATTGAACTGAATTGAATCAACATTGAATTGAATTAATTTTGTTTCGTAATTCATGAACTTTGCAATGTTGACGGTTATTGAACTGAATTGAATCAACATTGAATTGAATTCATTTTGTTTCGTAATTCATGAACTTTGCAATGTTGACGGTTATTGAACTGAACTGAATCAACATTGAACTGAATTCAGCTGAATCAAATTTGTTTCGTAATTCATGAACTTTGCAATGTTGACGGTTATTGAACTGAATTGAATCAACATTGAATTGAATTCATTTTGTTTCGTAATTCATGAACTTTGCAATGTTGACGGTTATTGAACTGAACTGAATCAACATTGAACTGAATTCAGCTGAATCAAATTTGTTTCGTAATTCATGAACTTTGCAATGTTGACGGTTATTCAGTCCCTCCAGAAAAACGCGGAGTTTTTTTGTGATTGTTGCGGGCAAAAATCCTTGATTACGCGGCCCGTTTTCTTTAAAAATGCGATGGAATATGCGGGATATTTATGCAATTTTTTGCGATGAAATTGCGGGAACTTGCAAAAATTGCGGTTTGATGAAGAAGAGAAAAAAAAAAGTGATTCCCCGGACACCCTGTTCTCACTGGGCTACTACCTTAATGTAAAGAGTCATTTCTTATTACTTCCTATGATAAGCAAGCACACTACATCACAGAAAGTGCTGGAAATATTTAATTTCTCATCTTGTTTTATTCCAGCCTGCAACGAGTGGAAATAAGGTGTGGCCCCTTTAAGAGCTGTGCGCTCCCTGTTGAACTGTCTGCCGCCATGCGCCTCGAACAGTGTTCAGTAGACACCCCATGTTCGATGTTTGATGCTACTTCTTTTATCTTATTTTGTTTATTAAGTAACGATGTGGACGGTATAACGTGTGACAGACAGTTATACGAGTTCGATTTGGGAATAAAGTGCAATCTGTGAGATGCCAATCGCCTCCGTGTGTCTGTCTGTCAATAACTTCAGTTGTGAGCTATCCCTATTTTGAATGAATGAATGAATGAATGAATGAATGAGGCTATTTAATATAGCGCTTTCATATGTACTTCTGTACACCCAAAGCGCTTTACAATCATATCAGGGTTTCTCTCCTCAACCAGCACCAGTGTGCAGCATCCACTTGGATGATGCGACGGCAGCCACAGTACAACGGCGCCAGTGCGCTCACCACACACCAGCTATAGTTGGAGAGGAGAGAGAGTGATAGAGCCAATTCAGTGGATGGGGATTATTAGGAGGCCATGATGGGCAGGGGCCAATGGGTGGAATGTGGCCAGGACACCGGGGTTACACCCCTACTCTTTACGAGAAGTGCCATGGGATTTTTAATGACCGCAGAGAGTCAGGGCCTCGGTTTAACGTCTCATCCGAAGGACGGGATTTTTCTTCTTAAATATTTAAAAATAAAGTGTGCTCCTGTTTTACAGCTTTTCGATGATGTTCACTTCGCGTAATTACGTAACTTCATAACGTTCCCATGCCAACAGGGGGAAATGGCTGCTCTTTTGTGAAGCAAACGCAACATTTTTCAACTTTTTGCTAAGATATATATGTGAATTTTTGCGACGAAAATGCGGGGATTATGAAATCATGCAAGCCCCGCATATTTTGCGCGGAAATCAGCAATTTATGCGGCGATATCGCGGAGTATTTGAAAAAACGCGACCCCCGCATAAATATGCGGACTTTGGCTGATTATGCATTGAATTCAGCGATCGCATAATCGCGTTTTTCTGGAGGGACTGGTTATTGAACTGAATTGAATTCAACATTGAACTGAATTAATTTTGTTTCGTAATTCATGAACTTTGCAATGTGCCAGCAGCCATATCACCCTGTAGCCCAAGACTGGTTGCCCACTGAAGCTAAGCAGGGCTGAGTCTGGTTAGTACCTGGATGGGAGACCTTCTGAGAAAACCAGGTTGCTGCTGGAAGAGGTGTTAGTGAGGCCAGCAGGGGGCGCTATCCCTGTGGTCTGTGTGGGTCCTAACGCCCCAGTGTAGTGATGGGGACAATATACTGTCATAATAGCACCGTCCTTCGGATGAGACGTTAAACCGAGGCCTGACTCTCTGTGGTCACAAATCCCAGGATGTCTTTCGAAAGAGTAGGGGTGTAACCCCGGCATCCTGGCCAAATTTGCCCCTTGGCCTCTGTCCATCATGGCCTCCTAATCATCCCCATATACTGATTGGCTTCATCACTGTCTCCTCTCCACCAGTAAGCTGGTGTGTGGTGGGCGTACTGGCGCAATATGGCTGCCGTCGCATCATCCAGGTGGATGCTGTACACTGGTGGTGGTTGAGGAGATTCCCCCCTTCTATGTAAAGCGATTTGAGTGTCCAGAAAAGCGCTATATAAATGTAATGAATTATTTATTATTATTATTATTATGTTGACGGTTATTGAACTGAACTGGATCAACATTTAACTGAATTGAGCCGAATTAAATTTGTTTCGTAATTCATGAACTTTGCAATGTTGACGTTATTGAACTGGTTATGCGAATGTAAGTGAACATTCCATTTTGCAAATATTATGGGAATGTTACTTTTAAATGTTCTTTGAAACAAGTTGTACATTTAACCCTCTGGTGCACTTCGGTCATTTTTGACAAAAATTATTTTAATTTTTTTTAACAAATTTTTGACCTCATCATAATGGTACGAAACTTGGTAAAGGTTTTGGCACTTGCTATGTAAATAAAAAAAATAATAAATCATGGACATGATTCAAAAAGGTTAAATGGTCCTGAAAAAAAATAGTCACTTGTGCTCCTCGAGATCAAAAATGAATCTTACAGAAAGCTCATTTTTTGAGATATCAACCTCAAATTTGGACCACAACGTTTTTAGATTTATAGCTTTAATATCTCTCAGTTTTAAGGTTAGAAAATAAATTTCATTAACTGAAATAATCTTTTAAGCATAAATGTAAAATTCTATAACTTTAAGTTCACTTTTTAAAACTTTTTTCACTTCAGCAATAACTTGCCAAGTGTCGTCTTTAAAAAGAGATCAAACTTTCAAGATTTACGGCAGTTTAAGTTGGAAATTTAATTTTTAGGTCTATGCTTAAAAAGTCAATAAATGGATTATAACTGCAGAAATATAAGAACCATAAAATCCCATAAAAACATCATGCCTTTGAAGATTACAGTTGTTCGATCTTTATATACCTGCAATTTTTCAGTTTTAGGGATCATTTTGAAGAATTATATTTTATAAACTCCAGAATTGTCGACATTAAGGCTATATTTTAAAAGTTTTTCCACTCAAAAAATGATATTCACCCCATTCTAACTGACGTTTCCACACATGCAAATACGCCAAAATCTCACATTAACCAGGAGATAGCAGATATTTTTACAACGAGAACAATATTCAGGGCTATTTGCATCTCATTTGCATATGTAAGCAGAATTTGCCTGGATCTCAGACATTGGCCGTGAGTCATTAGGTGCTCCTCCTAGAGTAAATGATTATATAACGGCGTCGAGCAGGTTTATCAGCTCAACACTACAGAATAAAAGGCTGAACGTCACATTTTAAAGCGTTTGAATGGAGCGGCGGATACGTGAGAACTCTGGGGAAATGTAACGGAGACGATGGGTTAGATATAAACACGAGACAGAACCTGTTTAACACACATGAGATTATTAACTGGAGACGCAAACATTAACAAACTTCCTCAGGGAAAACATGTTCTGTTTGTGGGAAGATTTTAAAGAAATTACAGTATGTGTCTAATTTCACAGCAAAATCAAGAGACATTATATATTTTGGCAGATATTTGTGCTTAATTGTGTTTTAAAATATTGTCGGTATTATTTTGCTAATAATACTATAATTGTCTTTATGCAATAATCGACACACACACGGTATATACATATATAGTATATGTAACACACACACACACACGTGATATTCTGTAATAATTTGTGAAATTCACCTACCTAGTAACTATTTATAATAATTTCATAATAATGTTAAAATTGAAAATATCTATGCAGCGTTTTAATATCAAATGTATATTTTTTTAATGATATTTTTGCCCAATTGTCATAAAAATAATGTCACTAATTTTTGCAAATAATTAATGCAAAAAAAGTTCAAGCATCATTTTTGGATTACACAACACACACACACACACACACACACACACACACACACACACACACACACACACACACACCACACACACACCACACACACACACACCACACACACACACCACACGATATTCTGTAATATTTTGTGATGTTCACCTACCTAGTAACTATAATAATTGCATAATAATGTTAAAAATGAAAATATCTATTAAGCGCTGAAATATCAAATGTATATATTATTTTTTAAATAATATATTTACCTAAAAAGTCACTAAGTTTTGTAAATAATGCAAAACAAAAATATATATAATGTAATTTAACAATAATTAATCGCATACATGTGTGTATTATATATATATATATATATAATACACACACACACACACACACACACATATAATTAACATGTTTATATATAGATAAACTACACACTAGTTTGAATTATGCATACACAATTATATATTATACATATATATATATAAATTATATATAATATAATTGCTTTATGCATAATCCAAACTACTGTATAGTTTACCTATATATATAAACATGTTAATTATATGTATAAATGTCAGAAACCCATAATAAACTCTGCTACAGAAGCACATATTGAGAGAGATGAGATGTGTGTAGTAGTGTTGAGCGTGCCGTTACCCTGTGTGTTCTGAGGCAGATCTGTGTGATTCTGGACGGGTCCACCACAGGCTTGGGTCGCTTCAGTGTTTCGATGATGCTCTGCCACTGCGGCGGCAGACCCACGAAACATCCCTGCGCCGCGTCGAAGGACGTGTGCACCCGGTGCTCAAGTTCTTGGGCGTGGAGATCTCCAGCCTCCTCTTCTTCTTCTTCTTCCTCAGGAACATCCCGACAGCCTGAGGAAAACAAGAGTCGTGAAGCGACACGCTCAGCTTCTCCAGCAATGCCATTCACAACATGTGCGGTGTACAACTGATGATAAACGATGGCCGTCAATCACAAAACAAGACTCAAGAGGGGGCGGGGACAGGTGTGCTGTCAATCACACACATGAGGACACGCCCCTTTCCAAACCCGACACCGTGAGAGTCGTGTTACACAGTTGGAGATCGAGTCTTTACTAATATATAACACACTCAGTGAACCATGGGAAACAAACTACTAGTGACAGGCTCAATACTCCTGCAGGTTATATCGAGGTCATATCACAGAACACACACACACACACACACACACACACACAACGTCCTGATTTTGGGTACATTGGTATTTCCCGAGCCTGTAGGAATCTATTTAATCATGTATTATTTTTAATACATACGTTTCACACAGTCCTTCTGATTAATAGTTTAGACTCTTGTATCAAGTAAAAGTCTTTTAGTGTAATTGTACAAAAATCTTGCGGTCAAATCTGAGTGGATTTTATCAAGTAGGAATAACTTTGATATTGTTAGTAATATTTAATCTGCACTGAAGCAGCTTCGGTTTACTTGATTATCAGACATCATTTATTAGAAAAATCATGAGTATTAAATATGATCATCAGGGTTTTGAGAAGGTTTATTTATTCATCTCTCAATCATTGTATTACATGTTTTGATCATAAATCTAAGCATTTAAATATCATCTTACTAAGACATTATTGACATGCATTTCATGCACGTATCTGCTATACTGTTATCATTCATATTAGCTACTATTTGTCCATATAAATATCAGCATCTGCACCAAATTGCATATTTCTGCTCAGTTTGAGCCTCTAAAAACTTCTTTTCCCTCCGTATCCTCACCATATTATACCAGATGAGCTATAAAATGATCAAATATGATACAATTTTTTTTATTTTTGCTTGACTATTATATCATATGTGAGGCTTTATCTCAGTCATTTTTCCTAGAAATTAAAAGCCAGACATTTTCAAATATTTCCTATCTAATGATCTGAGCAGCTCCGCATTCGTTTTACAGCTCGATACTTTTACTGTATTGACTCACTGAGTGGTTTTGTTTTACTTGAGGGTTAACTCTACTGATATGCTAATGACAGCTTTGAAACACTGTTTGTCCTCTAGGAGCCGCTGGTATTACGCTGGTATTGCTGGAAGGGTTATATGGCCTCAGTTCTGCATTAACTCGATCAATCATCACCAGTGTCATGAACATATTGAGTATCTGATCACCGTTCGACTATTATTCCTCAGGAATAGTTTAGGTCCTCCTGTGACCCTCAACATCTGTCCTGATGCATGAAGTGAATCCAATGCAGAATGTATACAAACATAAGAAATATAAATATAAGTTTTATGTAGAAGTGCACTGTAAAAAATGTTTGTCATTTTTACAGAAAAATCCTGTAAAAAGTGTACAGTAAAAACAAGAGCTGCACTGATACTACATTTTTCGCCAATAACTATAGCCGATAATTGAGAATGATAAACTGTCAGATACCGATAGCCGATAATTGATAATATTGGCGAATACGATAGCCATTAATTGATATATATCTGCGCGATAGTGATTATTACTATGATATTGAGAATGATATCTGTCATACCGATAGCCGATTATTAGAATAATATCTGCCGATATGATATATTATGAGAATAATATCTGGAAAGAACGATAGTCGATATACTAATAGATAATGGTATGTTATCTGTCGATCACCGATAGACGATTATCAAAATAATAATCGCATACGATATCGGAGAATTATTCAGAATGAATCTATCGCAGATATCATAATAAATAATCAGGCTATCGTTATCGTCAGATATATTCTGAATAATCGGCAGATATCATAATAAATAATCAGCTATCGTTATCAGCAGATATCATTCTGAAATAATCAGCTATCGTTATCAGCAGATATCATTCTGAATAATCGGGTATCGGTTATTCGATAGTGATAGTGATAGCGTTACCGAATAGCCGATTATTTATTATGATATCTGCCGATTTTTCAGAATGATATCTGCCGAAACTGATAGCAGATTATTCAAAATGATATCTGCCGATACCGATATCCGATTATTTATAATAATTTCTGCCAATACCGATAGTTTCATTTTCTTATGAAAAAAAAAAAACTCTCCCAATTAACGCTGTAAACTATACAGGGAGCCTCTCATTTGGTACATTAATATTAAAAAGTTAAAAACTATTACATTCAACTGCTATTTATTTTCAGATGAATGAAATGTTTGCATACATCTCAGTTGCATATAAGGTAGTTTTCATAAACACCATTATAGTTTGAATTTCATGATAAAATGGACAGAAATTGAAACCGGAGACTTTGTTTCTTATCAGGAGTAACAAAGCACAAAGCTCTTCGTCATTATAGGACGCGAGGCTACAAATAATGTTAGTTGTAGGAAAAACTGCAGACATGGCAACCCTGGCTTGAACTACAGGTGATACAAGGGTTGCTATTTTATTAATTGTTAAAGTGTTATTGATATAGACAGCCCTAAATTTAACACAAGACATTTTCCTCACACACAGTATGATTTGCAGTCTGACACGTTTTCCCACCCCCTTTTGATTGACAGGTTATAATCGGCCCTGATCATCAGCTGTTTTTTAAACAATCGGTCGTTAGTGAAAATTAATACTTTTACTGGCCGACACAGATTATAGGGGAATTATCACACTACGTCACACTGACGTCACGCAGGTGCAACTGCGCATGTCGGCAGCAGAAGCTGGCGGGGCGCTGAAACAAACCCGGGAAAATGTCGTGTTGTGCAGTGGGTTGCCAGAATCGACCATCTGTTAAACAAAGGTCTGAAGTTTTACCGAATAGACCCCTTATCAGCCGACGTCACAGTTACGTCACGGCGCTAGCTGGAGGCAAAACAAACGGAAAACTGCAGGCGGCTAATACAAACCAGCACAGATTCGGCTACATAATAAGGAGCTTAAATTATTATTATTATTGTTAAATGTCATCTTGATGTGTTGTTGGGTGCAAGAATCAATGAAAAATGAGTATGCTGTATCTGGAATTTTTATTTCTAGAAAATATTCACATCATTAACATTGCACGTACTGTCACTGTTTACATTGTGGTCTTCTCGGCGCTGGCTCGGCAGAACTGCGGATCGTACACACAAGTCTTGAACATGACCATTCAGCACATAGTTATAGGCATCTAAAGATTTATATGCCCTCAGTTTCTCTTTACGCTCGGTTTCTCTATCGGGTAGGTGTAGAAGTCAGGCCACTCGACTGTAACGTTAATCCTGTCAGATCATCCATTGAGTGAGCGTGTACGGGTCAGCCGTAAAACGTTTTTTACGTCTGGTTCCGTCCGTTAAAATTAACTTTTGCAAATAAAAATCGCGGTCCTGGACACTGAGTGACCTTGCACGTTAAGACAAAATCGGATTTTCTCCAGTCATTGTTAAAAAACAAGCTAACAAAACTTGCAAATTAACGTTAGGGAAGCGGCCAGAGGGATCGTTCTGCCTCCACATAAGCTCCGCCCACAGAAAAACGTCACCATGTTTACCAACTGATAAAGCCTAGTTCACACTACATGATTTTAAAACGTAGGGCTGAACTGTGCAGTTCACACTACATGACTTGCTCTCTGTGAAATCAGGAGTGTTCAAGTTGTTGAGCCGTTCACACCAAACGACACAACGTGATTGATCCGCAACTGGAGCTGACGCACTACAGGATTTGACAACAACTCTGTCACCCAACGATTCTATCTCGTCTACAAACCACGTTTTGTCACGAAAAATCACGCGATAAAACGAACCGGAAATGACAATAAACAGAATTACAGTAAGATTTTATGTACATTTCAACCTATAACATTTTGCTTTACCTGGGTGTTTGAGGGCGTTTGTAATTTCCATCCACCTTTTCTCTTTCTCACATCTCATGTCCAACATCATAAAGGCATTCATGCTCCTGCCACAGTTCGATTAAACTTTGCTCCTAAAATTTGCTGTTGAGTCCATTGCTTTCTTGACGACATGTTGCTCATCTTTCTGTAAACTCGTCTTGGTCGTGTTTGTTTGAAAATCGCGCATTTCACGTATTTACCGGTATTTACCATGCTATTTACCCGGTGACCTCAACCCATGCCTTTTTTTTTTTTTTTTTTTTTTTTTTTTTATTGAAACATGTAAAATATACAATTTTTAAAGAAACGTGTAAATATACAAATATATTCAGGATAACATTAAAGAGGTAAAACAAAAGACAAATTATACAGGATAATTCCAAATTAAGTGCCATAAAAATAATTATAAAACATAAAAATAATAATACAAATAAAATAAACAATATATGATATAAAGCTGTTTAATCCTGAATATCAGAGCCATTACAAAATAATTGTTCATATATGTTCAGGAATCTATCACATTTTTTATTGCTAGTTAAATTAAAAGATTTAAGAAGTGAGTCTACTTCAGCCAAAAAATGTGAGAAAATAGGAAGTGATCCCATAAATTTCTGTTTATGGATAAAAAATTTTCCAAATAAAAAAAAAAAAATTAAAAATGTATTCTTTGGATGTGTGGGAATCAGTATAATAACAAATAATATCTTTCAAATTAAAAGAGTGTGCATGAATGGGGGTTTTATTTAAATGAGAAAATATGCTAGACCAAAATTTCTGAACCAATTTGCAAGAAAAAAATAAGTGTATTAATGTTTCATCTTCGTCACCGCAAAAAGAACAGGTACTAGAAATATCAATATATTTGGACACCGTTGCATTAACAGGATATATCTTATGTAATATTTTAAAGTGGACTTCTTTGGTCTTGTTAGGGATAAAATATTTATGTGGTAATAACCACGCTTTTCTCCATTCAATATTTCCAATAGAGGCAGCCCAATGGGATCTGCCTCTAGGGCACATTAGATCTCTTTTTTGAAAAATCTGGTGAATATGTTTATTATTGCATTTCTTATGATAAATGCTAATGCCATCCAATAACAAAGCCGAATCCATCATATTAGGCTTCTTTGAGATGAGCAAAATCTGCGCAGAACCGATCACCGGTGATCAGCGCGTAATGCATGCCGGTTAGAAATGTGTCCGAGAGAGCGGTCCGCCTTGCTCTGATGTCATGCTGACGTGTGTCAAAAAGCTCTCGCGAGCGCAAGGCACACGTGCCGGATTCTGCAGTCGCGCGCAGTTGCTCTCCACCGACTGCGCTGATCAAAAGCATGATGGGAAATGACTTGCTGACGAAACAGCTTAATGCTCATTGGTTTAAACAACCGTGATGTATTGTTCTCTATTAAAATGTTTGATTTTAAAACTCGGATATCATGTTTTATGTGTATATGTTATGTGTGAATATTCCCAAACTCTCGGACAGTGCGATCTCTATGGGTTATGCAATGTCATTTTATTATATATATATAAAAAACAAATAGCCTATGTCTGTATTAAAGAAAAAATGATTGATAAACACTCATTTGGAATGGAATTAAATAACAAGTATACTTTGGGTGTCTTGTTCATTATATTTATTTTCATATAAAAGCAACAGAACTTAAATTACATCCAGTTTATTAGCAACACTGTGCACGAGCGTGAATCCCGTGAATCCCGCGATATCCGCCTTTGATCTCACAGGTGTCTGATGACTCAGATCCACTGCGAGAAGCGAGATCTGTCCGTCTTGCCTGCGCTTTTTTCACTCCTCCCCTCACTGCAGCCGCCTACTCTCGCCTACATTTCAGGCGAGGCGAGGCGCATCTCAAACAAGCCTATTATTTTGGTTGCCTCAACCCATGCCTTGCTCTGATTGGCTCTAGCTCATGACATCACTGAGATTGAGTCGCGCGACAGCTCTGGATATCTAGCATGCTAGATATTTTTCTGGGCTCGGCGACGCGTCTGCGAGGTGTCTGTGAGCGTCTTTGATGCGTTGTTGGCTCTTTCACACTAACAGATTGGCGAGCGTTAATCTTCCGCTAATCGCCCGCGATTTGCACGCGATAACACCCTGACTTGTCGGCGACTCAACGATTTGCAAATCGGGCTTAAATCGGGCTTAAAATCATGTAGTGTGAACTAGGCTTAAGGGGTCTATTAACTGAGACATCAGTGCATCTCTAGTAAAAACCTATTCAGTAAAGCCTAGTTCACACTACATGATTTTAAGCCCGATTTAAGCCCGATTTGCAAATCGTTGAGTCGCCGACAAGTCAGGGTGTTATCGCGTGCAAATCGCGGGCGATTAGCGGAAGATTAACGCTCGCCAATCTGTTAGTGTGAAAGAGCCAACAACGCATCAAAGACGCTCACAGACACCTCGCAGACGCGTCGCCGAGCCCAGAAAAATATCTAGCATGCTAGATATCCAGAGCTGTCGCGCGACTCAATCTCAGTGATGTCATGAGCTAGAGCCAATCAGAGCAAGGCATGGGTTGAGGTCACCGGGTAAATAGCATGGTAAATACCGGTAAATATGCGAAATGCGCGATTTTCAAACAAACACGACCAAGACGAGTTTACAGAAAGATGAGCAACATGTCGTCAAGAAAGCAATGGACTCAACAGCAAATTTTAGGAGCAAAGTTTAATCGAACTGTGGCAGGAGCATGAATGCCTTTATGATGTTGGACATGAGATGTGAGAAAGAGAAAAGGTGGATGGAAATTACAAACGCCCTCAAACACCCAGGTAAAGCAAAATGTTATAGGTTGAAATGTACATTAAATCTTACTGTAATTCTGTTTATTGTCATTTCCGGTTCGTTTTATCGCGTGATTTTTCGTGACAAAACGTGGTTTGTAGACGAGATAGAATCGTTGGGTGACAGAGTTGTTGTCAAATCCTGTAGTGCGTCAGCTCCAGTTGCGGATCAGTCACGATGTGTCGTTTGGTGTGAACGGCTCAACAACTTGAACACTCCTGATTTCACAGAGAGCAAGTCATGTAGTGTGAACTGCACAGTTCAGCCCTACGTTTTAAAATCATGTAGTGTGAACTAGGCTTTAGTTATCTTAACACACTGCACACAGTTAAAAACTGTAAATGTTTTAACATCACACACACAATATATGTAACTTTATCATAAAATGCTGTCAAATTTGCAAAATGCAAGAAAAAACAATTAATTACCATATAATTTATGGTGAAAAAAGGACATTACCAGAAGTCCCAGCATGACACATTACATATGATTATATTTTATTTAAATAGTTTAATCTTATTTTTGATACCAGTAATGTACATAAGTGTGTTTTGTGCCATTCTGTTATGTTTATTGCTTTATTTAAGTGTCATTTGTGTTACTCTGATAATGCACAATGAAAAGCTTCCATCCTCTTGGTTCAGGATCATGTGCGTCAGACACTAAACGCATTATTATGATCCCTCTCATTTCTTAATTTTCAACTTTTTGCAGGTTCTTCAAGGATTTTGCAAACATATGCTGTTAATAAACTACAATTGCACAAACAGAAGCCAGTGGATTTCCATATATGACAGTGTGTGTCTGTAAACTCCTCTTGTATGAGCCGTCAATCAATATTTGCCCACTAGAGAACATTAAACAGTGAGCAATAAATACGCAAAATAACCAGATAAGACGTCACGAACACATGACAATCAATTTATGTTATCCATAAAGCATGTTTTAGAAAAGGAAATATTGCAATAAAATATTTCTCCAGCCACTGTTATCAAACAGAATGTGAAGTAATTTCTGTAATCATGTCTTTGGGGTCGTTTATTAGACACTGTTTTCAACTAAAAACTGAAAGATTTACGCAGTTTGGACGTTAATTTACATGACAACAGCGGCTTTAAAACGGGTTTCAAAGTGCACGTTTTTGGAAACAATACCGCTATCATTTGTGTGTAAAGTACAAAACACAGATATGAGAAAACGGTGGCATTATGCTTTTTAATCGCTCTCACGGATCACTGTGAACGGAGATTGTTTTCACAATGTTGTCGTCTGTACGTGAAAATCGCAAAAGAAAACCTTTTTTGATTTTAGTAACATTCACTGATGCTTCAGAAGAAAACACGATGCATTATAGGATTAGTTCACCTCAAAATGAAAATTTCCTAATGGTTTACTCACCCAAATGCATTCCAAGATATCCATGTCTTTTCTCAGTGGAAGAGAAATTAAGTTTTTTGAGGAAAACATTTCTCGATTTTTCTTCAAATACCTTTCAACGTGATGTAGTTCCCGCCGCGTTGCAGATCAGCTCGATCCAAACAAATGTAGTAAAAAAGTATATATATATATTTTTTTATAAATGAGCTATGGTTTGGTTAGATAAGCCTCGTCCTCAGCTGATCGAGCTCAGCCGTTGAAGCTCTTCAAGATCTCTGAAACTGCATTGATTTGGACTTTAAAACGTTGGTGTCCATTGACGTCCATTATTAGAGAAAAATCCAGAAATGTTTTCCTCAAAAAACGTAATTTCTCTTCCACTGAGGAAAGAAAGACATGGATATCTTGGATGGCATTGGGGTGAGTAAATATTTAGGAAATTTTCATTCTGAGGTGAACTAATCCTTTAAGAGCAGGGGGTGAAAACGTTTTGAATTTGGAGATCAAGTTAAATTGTAATTAATTTGTTGTCTGGAAAACATCTTCTGTTGCTTCCGAAGGGCCATACTAAATGGGGGGGAAAAAAATGTAACTAAAATAAGAAAGATTTTGACATCCTGTTCAAAAGTGTTCACCCCTCGCTCATTCTGGAGCATCAGTGAATGTTTGAACCTTTTATAATAGTTGTGTTTGAGTCCGTTAGGCCCTGACGAGTTGACGTACAAATTTTGCATCGTATCGGCGTTTCGTCCAGACGGATCTGGCGTTTTGGGTAACTGAAACCGATATTTTCTGAAACCGGGTCCCAGAGCGGATAAATCTGAAAACGACACCCTTGCGTTTTCGTCTGTACGGCCAATCCAAACATTTTGTGAAGCGATGATGTCATCACACCACGTGTCAGCTTTAGTCACACACCGCTACGTCACACGTAACATCAACAACACTGGCGGACTATGTGCTTGGGATCATGCTGCAGAAGCTACTGAGCCTAGCTTTACTAAAACTAATTACTAAAGTTAATTACTAAAGCTAGTCCAGCTATAATAAAACTAATTACTAAAGCTAGTCCAGCTATAATAAAGCTAACTACTAAAGCTAGTCCAGCTTTTCTAAAGCTAATTACTAAAGCTAGTCCAGCTTTTCTAAAGCTAATTACTAAAGCTAGTCCAGTTTTTTTTTAAAAGTAATTACTAAAGCTAGTCCAGCTTTACTAAAGCTAATTACTAAAGCTAGTCCAGCTTTACTAAAGCTAATTACTAAAGCTAGACCAGCTTTACTAAAGCTAATTACTAAAGCTAGTCCAGCTATAATAAAACTAATTACTAAAGCTAGTCCAGCTATAATAAAGCTAACTACTAAAGCTAGTCCAGCTTTTCTAAAGCTAATTACTAAAGCTAGTCCAGCTTTACTAAAGCTAATTACTAAAGCTAGTCCAGCTTTTTTTAAAGGTAATTACTAAAGCTAGTCCAGCTTTACTAAAGCTAATTACTAAAGCTAGACCAGCTTTACTAAAGCTAATTACTAAAGCTAGTCCAGCTTTTCTAAAGCGAATTACTAAAGCTAGTCCAGCTATACTAAAGCTAATTACTAAAGCTAGTCCAGCTATACTAAAGCGGATTACTAAAGCTAGACCAGTTTTACTAAAGCTAGTCCAGCTTTACTATAGCTAATTACTAAAGCTAGTCCAGCTTTACTAAAGCTAATTACTAAAGCTAGTCCAGCTTTTTTTAAAGGTAATTACTAAAGCTAGTCCAGCTTTACTAAAGCTAATTACTAAAGCTAGACCAGCTTTACTAAAGCTAATTACTAAAGCTAGTCCAGCTTTTCTAAAGCGAATTACTAAAGCTAGTCCAGCTATACTAAAGCTAATTACTAAAGCTAGTCCAGCTATAATAAAGATAATTATTAAAGCTAGTCCAGCTTTTCTAAAGCTAATTACTAAAGCTAATCCTGCTTTTCTAAAGCTAATTACTAGTCTCAAGTCTTGTTTATTTATATAGCCCTATCAACTACAACGTAAACCAAAGGACTGTACATCTAAAAGCAAGAAAAAAACATACAAGGAACAAAAAAAAAACACACAATATGCAATGACAGAGTAAAGAATTAAAACAAACAGAATACAAATACATTTTTACAGGAATTTTAAAAACATCACCTGACGGTGCAGTTCTAATATCAGGGGGAAGAGCATTCCACAGTCTAGGCTAGGGCCAATGACTGAAAAAGCTCGATCTCCTTTAGTTTTAAAGGGTACCTATCATGGAATTTTGAAAATTACCTTTCATGTAGTGTGTAACATAGATCTAAGTGAACAAAAACATCCTGCAAAGTTTTAAATATGAAAGTTCACCGTATACAAAGTTATTGTCTCTCAAAAGTAAGAGTCGACTCTGAGTCGCTGATATGAATCGATAGACAAACGATGCTTTCTCTCTAGCTTTCGTACGTCACTTGTAAAGTTATTTGAATTCGACACGCCCACTCAGTGCGCGCGCCGAGCAGACAGAGAAACCTGACAACATCATGTCGACGAGACGCTGTTCTGAAGTGCGAATCAAAAGCAAACTTTTTTTTCACTGCCCAGGGACAAGCATGTGAAGACTCAGTGGCTAGAGTTTATATTTACAACTATACCACACAAGTATAGCCACCTTGAGCTGTGTTCGCGTTATTTTAATGACGATCGCTTCACAAACACAAATGCTTTCAAGTGTGGATTCGCGAGTCGGCTAATATAGGAAGGTTCAATACCAAGTTTATTTGGATCAGCTTCCTCCTCCGAATCACAACCTGTAAGTACTATTAATAATTGTTGCTTTTATGTGTGTGTGTGTGTGTGTGTGTGTGTGGTGTGTGTGTGTGTGTGTGTGTGTGTGCGCGCGGTGCGTGTGTGTGAGAGAGAGAGTTACGCTCAGCAGCTTCTAGATCTCCAATGTCATTTTTTTTGTTTTTTGAAATATGTGAAATTATGTGAAGCGTATTGTAGTACTGCAGTGCTTTATCAATATGTTTAAGCTTTGGGCTAACGCGAAATATAACTGACTGCGTCATCTGACCAATCACCGCCGATTAGCGTCACGCAAAGGAGGGGTTTGGACAAATGAGTCGTCAAACGAATCATTAGGGAGTCGGTGAGCAAATCAGGTAAAAATAAATGCATATTATAAGACAACAAAAGTGTTTTTTGTCATTGCATGCATGTAAAACTGTTGTTGGGGACTCCCAGAACATTATTAGGAACATTTTAAATGCCATAATAGGTACCCTTTAAGACGAGTTCTTGGAACAAAGAGCAGTAGACAACTAAAAGACCTTTGAGATCTACTAGAGTTCATAAGCACCAAATCCTTGATATATTCCGGGGTCAACTCGTGAACAGCTTTATAAACATATAACAAAATCTTATACTGTATCCGATATTTCACAGGGAGCCAATGAAGCCTTTTCAAAACAGGAGTAATATGCCTCCTTTTCTTAATACCAGCAAGGAGCCTCGCTGCAGCGTTTTGAACCAACTGCAATCTTGAAATAAGAGATTGACTAATTCCTACATATAGAGCATTGCAGTAATCCAAGCGTGTGGAGATGAATGCATGAATCACTGTTTCCAAATCAGGAACAGACAAAAAAGATTTCATTTTCGCAATAGTCCACATTTTTAACCTGATGGTCAAACATAAGAGCAGAGTCAAAAATTACACCTAGATTTCTTATTTTAGGCTGAACGTATGTTTCCCATATACCTAGAAAATCGGTTAAACCACTGTCAGCCTTCTTCATCCCAAACACCATGATTTCAGACTTGCTGGCATTTAACTGCAAGCAGTTTTGCTGTAACCAATTAGTCACCTCCTTTAAACATCCAACCAGGGATAAATTAGGGCTTGATCCTCCAGCTCCAATCGGTAAATAAATCTGAATATCATCGGCATATAGATGATAAAATATACCATATTTCTTGAATATTTGACCTAGAGGCAACAAAAACAGAAAAAAAGAATAGGTCCCAAAATTGAACCTTGAGGTACTCCACAATCCAGAGAAACTGACCCGGAGGAAAAATCCCCAACCCTGATAGAAATTGAACGCCCCCTTAAATATGAGGAAAACCAATTTAAAACCGTCCCTCTCAGCCCTACAACGTGTTCCAAACGATTAATAAGAATATCGTGATCAATTAAATCGAAAGCTGCACTAAGGTCCAACATGATTAGCGCCCCAGTATTGCCTGAGTCTGCAATAAGTAATAGATCATTAGAGACTCACAGTAAAGCTGATTCAGTGCTGTGTCCTGCCCGAAAACCAGACTGAAAGACATCTAACACCTCGTTTCTAGCCAAAAAGGAACTTAACTGAGATAAAACTACCTTTTCTAAAATTTTAGATACAAGGCAGCTTTGAAATGGGCCGATAATTATTAAAATCCAACGGGTCCAACGGGTACAAAGCAAGTCCAGCTATACTATGGCTAAATACTAAAGTTAATTACTAAAGCTAGTCCAGCTTTACTAAAGCAAAATCTTCTGCTACTACGGTAAGATCTGCGTCTTCAGCTTGCTGTCGCGTAGGGTTCGTAAAGAGCGTGCAAGGTTATGCGCATGCTTCAAGTCTTCTTCTCTTTGTTTAGTGTATCTCTGTGGCAGAATTACAGCGCCACATACTGGTCAGGCATGTATACCTTGTTTCAGTGGTTTTGTGTGTACGCACATATTTCTTGAGACAACGCCGCGTTTACGAAAAAAAATTTACAACGAGAAAAAAAAAGATTGGATAGATAAAGCACTGGCTTTGTGTGGATGTGGCCCAAATTGTCTTCAGTGTGAAAAGATGGATCTAAAAATCATTCAGTCGCTGCTAGAAAGGGTTCAAATGTTCCAAAAAAAAAATAACTTGGATTTTTCTCAAGAACGTTGGGTTGTTTAACTTCTCATGACAAACAAGGGGACTCAAGAACAACCATCAATAAAGATTAAAAAAACAAACAGTAGTGGATCATCCAGATAATGACACACAGTATTAAAAAACAAGGGTTCATAAACTTTTGAACAGGATCCTTTTTATAGCATCCAGATGGCTGTGGTTGAAGAGGAGCGAGCGGTGGCTAAACCAGGCTGGCAGAGAGGGCGGGGATCAGAGCGGAGTGGTATAGTCCTGAATGACAGAGGGAGCAGTTCCAGGACGCTGGCTCTGCTGTCAAGCCTCATGGAGGTGTCGTGGGCTAGTTGACGAAACACCGGTGAAGTGGGGTGCCCACTTGAAAACCCAGTGAAGTCAATAGGTCTGAACCATGCAGCTCTCCCCTCAGTTGAAGACGTCTGAAGGAAGCGGCTTCTATGCTAGCCACCCACATAAGGAGCAGGACGTAACTCCAGCCAAGTGCGGTGGCTGTGAAATACCCAATCGTTTAAAGACATTCCACACTGGTGACCCAGTGACCACTAGGAAAGACTAGTTGGCAACCACGGAAGAGTGGTGACAGCGGGGAGAGACTGCTGGCATCTGGGGAAGTCCAGAAACGGGGTGCCAAGGCTTGGCAAGCCAAAGCACTTCCTCCGTCAGGAGGAACCCAACTCAAGACGCTATGGAAAAGTTTATTGTAAGATACCCCCAAGGTTGTCGAGAGCGGGGGAGGATGAGTGACCTACAGGACAGACAACTGATATGACCACGGATGACGATCAAAGGACAACGGTTCAGAACAACGGAACAACTAGGGTCTGTAGGTGTGGAAAAGTATGCAAAGGCGATAGGGGTCTGAAGATACACCAGAGTAGGATGGGATGTTTACGACACAGTTGTGTGCAACGCACAGGGCAACCTGATGAGACGGAGGAGAGGCAGGGTCAGGTGTCCGACCATAGCACCCAGAATTTCCAGGCACGCAACAAAGGAGTCAGCATTCCCTCAAATACCAACAATGGATCAGACGACAAGCAACATCAAGAGAGGCAAGCCAGCCAGAAAACAGGTCAGCAAGTTCGGGCCATTGAGGGAGAGGAAAAGAGGAAAAAGCTAGTACAGTGGCCAACAGCAGCAGCCAGGACAGACTGAGAGTCTTTCAACAGGGAGATAGACCAAGTCCTGGAGTCTGTCCTCGCGGGTGACATTTGCAGGAAGATAAAGGCAACGTCCACTATCATCTGGAATATGGGAGTAGAGCGTTTTGGGACAGAGCAGAGACAGATCAAAGGCCCGCAGCATGCTGGAGAGAACAGGCGCTCAAGGGAAATTGCAAAACTCAGAGCCGATTTGAGAAGACTGAGGAAGGTTTTTCGGCAGGCTCCTGAAGACGAAAAACCTGCCCTTAAAGAGATGCGAGATAACATTAGGGAGTGCATAAAGATCTTGCACTGAGCGGAGTGCCAGCAAAAGGAATAGATAGAGGCGGGAAAAAGAGAGGGTCAAGTTCACAAAAAAAACCTTCAAGTTCCCTTCAGGGCTTCTTGGAGCAAAAAGATCAGGAGTGCTAAAGGCCCCGAAGGAGGAGATAGAAGAGCACCTCCGTAAAGTGCACAGTGACCCAAGGCGAGAGGAAGAACTTGACCTGGAAGGGAAGCTGTGCAGCCCAGAGGAGCCGACCATCTCCTTTGACGACGGAGAGCCCAGATGGCAGGAAGTCAACGACTTCATCCGAAAGGTAAGGGGAAGATCTGCACTGGGGCCGAACGGAATTCCGTACAAAAATTATAAGAACTGTGAGAGGCTGAGGAGACGTCTTTGGAGGCTACTTGAAGGTGCCATATGTCAAAATTGAGGTAAAAATATCCAAAAAAATAGCTACATGCATCAAAAGAATGAGAAGAAATAAGTGCAATTGTCATAAAAAAATTGACAAGTTATAGTGCTGCCGAGAGATAAACCTAAATTAGGCCCGACAGGTGTCGTAATACCAGTTTCGGCCATGGGAGGCGGTATGCGGGGAACATACATAACCACCAGCCAAACTGCAACACACGAATAACTCGCACTGCTTGTATCTCTTTAATCTCTAAAAATCTCCAAATGCTCCACGTGAAACTGCGGTCTTACTATCGTGTCAATTGATTTGATTAATATGCGCGAGGGAGAGAGAGCAGGACCGCGCTCGTGTTGTTTGAAGACGTGAGAGTGCGCGCTCTCTCGCTCTCTCTCTCTCTCTCTGCTCGTAAAGCGCCCTGTCAAGCGCAGCGGCAGCAGTCATTCTAGTCTACATCCCTCACCGATCAAAATAGGCTTTGGTGGGACAAAGCGGACTATTTGACGGTTTTAGAAGATTAACAACCTGAAACTAAAAAACAGACTAGAGTAGGCCAACTTTCTAGAGGTATACTCCCCCCATCTGTTATGAAATATGTGGAGTTTGAATTGATTTTTTGACATATGGCACCTTTAAGGTAGTGTGGAGGAAGAACCATCTGCCAGACAGTTTTCTTATTGCTGAGGGCTGCTTCATCCCCAAGCAGGAGGACTCTTCTAGCTTGAAAGACTTCCGCACAATCTCGCTGTTGAATGTGGAGGGGAAGGTGTTCTTTGGAATCTTGGCGAAGAGGCTGACCCAGTTCTTGATTAACAACAAGTACATTGACACCTCTGTACAGAAAGGCGGAGTACCAGGAGAACCCGGTTACATTGACCACAACAGCGTCATCTCCAAGATCATCGAGGACGCTAAAAGGAATCAGGGAGATCTAGCAGTTCTGTGGCTTGACCTAACGAATGCTTATGGCACAGTACCACACAAGTTGGTCGACCACACACTCAGAGCCTATCACGTCCCCCAGAAGGTACGGATGCTCCTCCGGAACTACTTTGGGCACTTCAAGATGCGCTTCACCTCTGGTGACTTCACTACCAACTGGCAGAGATTGGAGGTCGGAATCGTGACCGGATGTACCATCTCTGTGATTCTGTTCGCAGCAGCGATGAACCTCCTCGTCAAGTCAGTGGAGAAGCCCGGACGGGGAGCTGTGCTGTCAAGTGGAGTCCAACAGGTCCCAGTTAGGGCCTTTATGGACGACTTGACAATAACAGCGAGGTCAGTCCCGGAGGGCAGATGGATCTTGGAAGATTTGGTAGAGCTCACCACAGCAGCTAGGATGGAGTTCAAACCCTCAAAATCGAGAAGCTTGGTACTGAAGCGGGGCCGTGTGCAGGACCGCTTCCGGTTTAAGATCGGTGAAGATACCATCCCAACAGTTACAGAGAAGCCAGTAAAGAGCTTAGGGAGGTGGTACAGAGCCGACCTGACTGACAAAGCAAGCGTGAAGGAGATGCTCAACCAAGCAGAAGAATGGCTGAAAGCCCTGGAGAGGAGTGGCCTGCCCGGCAAGTACAAGGTATGGGGCTACCAACACGCCATCCTTCCAAGGCTCCTGTGGCCACTGCTTGTGTATGAGGTCCCCTTGACAACAGTGGAGGCTTTGGAAAGGAGAATTAATAACTTTCTCAGGAGGTGGCTGTCTGTCCCCAGAAGTTTTTGCTCTATAGGGCTATATAGCTCAGGGAGCAAATTGCAATTGCCAATCACATCAGTCGTGGAGGAATTTAGTTCGGTTGGCCGTGATGTTGCGCGACAGTAACGATCAGGCTGTGCGACGGGCCAACATCGTAGTGAAGACGGGGCGGAAGTGGAAAGCCAGCGGAGCTCTGAGGGAAGTGGAGGAGCGCTTACAACATGCAGACATCATGGGCACGGTGACCCAGGGGAGGCTGGGCCTGGGAGTCATCACCCGAGCAAGCTGGAAGGAGGCAAAGGCAAAGGACCGGAAAGAGATGGTGCAGAAGGAGATTCGGGCCGTGGAGGAAGAGAGTAGACAAGCCAGGGCAGTAGCCATGAAACAGCAAGGCAGCTGGACCAGGTGGGGAATGTCCGAGGAAGATCTCTCAGTTGGAAGGACATCTGGAATATGGAGGGGCAGTTCCTCCTTAGTTCTGTGTACGATGTCCTGCCAACACCAACAAACCTCCAAAGATGGAGACTGACAGAGGATCCCCCCTGTGCACTGTGCAAGAGATCGGCAAACCTGAAGCACATTCTGTCGTCCTGTCGGGCAGGCCTGACTGAAGGGAGGTTCAGGTGGCGCCATGATCAGGTGCTCGCACAGCTGGCTGATGGACTGGAAAAGGAGAGGAAGCGGAAAAGAACCAAGGCCCAAGATAGAGGTCCCCGTTTCATTTGTTTCCTCAGGCCTGGGGAGAAGGCAGGCAAGGAGGACAGATGCTTAGGGATCCTTGGTACGGCAGAGGACTGGGAGAGTTGATCTCGGGAGGCAACTCAAGTTTCCAGAGGAAATTGCCGTGACCAGCCTCCGACCAGACATCGTGCGCTGGTCCCAGGCAACAAGACAGGTGGCCCTAATAGAGCTGACGGTACCTTGGGAGGAAAGGATTGAGGAGGCACACGAACGCAAGCTAGGGAAGTATCAGTCCCTCATCTTTGAGAGCCAGCAGAGTGGTTGGAGAGCCTGGAATCTACTGGTGGAGGACAGTCACTTTGGAGAGCCCTGGGGACGCTTGGAGTTAGAGGGGCAACCCGCAAGAACCTACTGAACAAGATAGCAAAGCAGGCAGAGACAGCATCCAGATGGCTGTGGTTGAAGAGGAGCGAGTGGTGGCTAAACCAGGCTGGCAGAGAGGGCGGGGATCAGAGCGGAGTGGTATAGTCCTGAATGACCGAGGGAGCAGTTCCAGGACGCTGGCTCTGCTGTCAAGCCCCATGGAGGTGTCGTGGGCTAGTTGACGAAACACCGGTGAAGTGGGGTGCCCACTTGAAAACCCAGTGAAGTCAATAGGTCTTGAACCATGCAGCTCTCCCCTCAGTTGAAGACGTCTGAAGGAAGCGGCTTCTATGCTAGCCACCCACAAAAGGAGCAGGACGTAACTCCAGCCAAGTGCGATGGCTGCGATATACCCTATCGTTTAAAGACAGACACATTATAAATATCTATTTTTATCTTGTGGACTATATGTAAACATCTTTTATGTAAAATATCTTATTCAGGACAGTACTAAATAAAAAAAGCATGCATTTTGTATTATTTCAAAGTTATTCACATTTTCTGCAAATATATACACACACCCGTTCAACTGCTTGTTAACACAAATATCTCATCAGCCAATCACATGGCAGCAACTCAATGCATGCAGAAATGATGAAGACGATCTGCTGAAGTTCAAAACTGATTTAAGTGACTTTGAACATGGCATTTATTCTAGAAACGGTAAATCTACTGGGATTTTCACGCACAACCATCTTTAGGCCGCGTGTCCACCAAAGCGGTTTTCACGCAGCTGGTGTATTTTTACAATTGTTTTCAATGGGAGCGCCGCGTTTTTTAAACGGCATGAGCGTAACGAGCCGCTGAGCGTTTTTATTGGTCGCCGAGAGATGAAAAAATTTCAACTTTGGGTAAAACGCAGCGCTCATCACTGTCACTTTTTACCCAACCATCCAATCACAGTGGAGGAGGGGCGGGGCTAATATCACACCAACCAACTATAACAACATTCTTTCTGTACAACGACGTCAACCAGCAGAGCTAACCCAACAAAATGGAGGAAAAATTAATTTTTAGTATGAAACAAATTATCTGCAAAATCAGTTACAAGTAAACTGTGCTGCGGATATTCTGTATCATAGAAACAAATCGCCTCAACTGAAAAAAACACTATGCTGCCTAAACGCTCTCAAACGCCACAGCTAGCCGTTTCAGCAGAGCGTCTAGCGTTTACAGCTAGCTAAAAACGCTTTGGTGGACACACGGCCTTAGGGTTTACAGAGAATGATCTGAACAAGAGAAAATATCCAGTGAATGAAAAGCCTGTCAGAAATGACTGGTTCAGCTGATAGAAAGGCAACAGTAACTCAAATAAGCACTAGTTATAACCGAGAACTGAACACAACACGTCAAACCTTGACTTATATATGCTTACTAAACCAATATACACACTGTCAAACCTTCAACATTTCTCACATTATCACAGTTTATTCGCTATAGTTTAGAAAATGGTATTAAAATATGACAAGAACAGTTGATATTTGACAGGTTTTGTCCGTCCTTCTGTTAGACTCTCACACATGAATTATGTTGAATATCTGTCAGTGTTTAATTTAACTACACAATTAGATAATACCAGTTTAGTTCAAGCAATGCTTTATGTTGTTCAGTCTGTGTGTAAAAAGAGCATTAGTTATTAAAGAATAAACACTTCAGCAAAACTTGATCAGTTCAAAGTGTCCCAATCATTATTGGTCTCATATTTTCACTGGTAGTCTCTAGCTATGTTTCCATCCACACGTTTTTATCCGCATTAAGTGATATCGAATGAAAAATGCCTTATGGAAACAGTAAAATTCGATTGAATTTCATGAATATCGACTCAAATGAAATGCGTTCGGTCTAATGGGATTTTATCTTGATGGATATACGGCTTATGCGATAAAAGCTGATGGAAACGTTATTACGGCGCAATCCATTTTGTCTAAACTTTGTTGGCAAATGTTCGCTTGAATGTTGTGCGAAAATGAATGGAAACACCTTAAAATGTCTCAAATCAATTCGATATACCAGTTTGATCGCAAAACAGCATGTGACGTGATTATTACACACAGGTTTTTATTCGCTTTAAAGCCGTTTGATGGAAACACACTTTCACCAGCTTTATTCACATGACTTTTTTAACCGAACTTCAGATAATTCCATTGACAAGTGGATGGAAACTTGGCTGATGTATGAAGAAAATTTGTGTATAATATGTCAGAGTTTACTTTATTTTGCTCTCCTCACTTACATAAATGAACTATAGAGTCCTGCACACACTAGTAAAAAAAAAAATCTGGTGTCTGAATAATTTTTGGTTTGATTGTATATAAAAAAACAGTATTTCAATAAATCAAATGAGCCAGCAAGTAGACCTGAAGGCTGTTTTGATGGGTCTCACCTGTGCAGTGGTGTGTGTTTCCCTCAGCTCTTCTCTAGACCCTGATCAGGACAGAAACACAGTATAAGAGTGAGCAGAAGTCCTCCATCAGAGTCAGTGTCCTGCGTCTCTGTGTGTTCAGCGGGTGTGGAGAGAAACACATGACAGATGAGGAGCGTTCACACACGCTGAAGAAATGCTGATACACTCCTACACGTCGTGACACGACCGCTCTGAAAGATCTCTACATGCCATGAGGGATCAGATACCAGAGCTTTCAGAACACCTGTAGGCCTTGTGTTTTATACAGTCCTAACTCAAGAGGTTTGCAGATATCTGAACTTTATGCAGTCGGACAAAATGCATGTTCAAATATAACATTAGCCAGGTTGGGATTGGGATTGGGAACACCCATTTTTGCCATGTTTACTCAAATTGTGTAAGAAATCAGGAAGTCAATATTATTTAACAAGTCATATCCTTTATAACATGGTTGAGAAACAGTATGTGCAAAGCTTGTGTCATTAATAATTATTGGGCATTGAGATTTCTGTGTGGAAATGCTTATTGAGATTATATGATGGAAGCTTGTTTCTGGCGTGGAATTTTAAAAAATCAGACTTTTTATCTCATAAGTCATAATTAATTTTCTTCGAGTGTATATCTGGCAATTCTGGGAAATAAGAGACTGTGCGATATACACTTGCAACTGAGAAAAAAAGTCTGAATTATGAGATATCAACTTAAATCTCAAGAAATAAAATTGCAAGTTAGACACTCATAATTGAAGTAAAAGTCATAATTGTAAGATATGAAGTCATAATTGCGAGAAATAAAGTTGGAATTGCAAGGTATTAGGCATTATTGTGATATATAACGTCATAATTGTAAGATATATAGACATAATTTTGAGTCATATGGTCAGAATTGCGAGGAAAAGTCAGAATTGTGAAATATAAAGTCGTAATTGCGAGAAAAAGACAAAATTGCAAGAAAATGACAAAATTGCGAGAAATTAACTCAGAAATGTGAGAAATAAAGTCAGAATTATGAGAAATAAAGTTGGAATTGTGAGAAATAAACTCAATTGTGAGAAATAAACTCAATTGTGAGAAATAAAGTCAGAATTGCGAGCAATAAAGTTGGAATTGTGAGAAATAAAGTTGGAATTGTGAGAAATAAAGTTGTAATTGTGAGAAATTGTGAAAAAAAAAGTTGGAATTGTGAGAAATAAAGTCAGAATTGCGAGAAATAAAGTTGGAATTGTGAGATATAAAGTTGGAATTGTGAGAAATTGTGAAAAAAAACTGGAATTGTGAGTATGAATGTAGATAAAAGTTGGAATTGTGAGAAATAAAGTTGGAATTGTGAGAAATAAAGTTGGAATTGTGAGAAATAAATGTTTGAATAATGAATTGTTAGAAATTGTGAAAAAAAAGTTGGAATTGTGAAAAATAAAGTTGGAATTGTGAGAAATAAAGTTGGAATTGTGAGAAATTGTGAAAAGAACGTTGGAATTGTGAGAAATAAAGTCAGAATTGCGAGAAATATAGTTGGAATTGTGAGAAATAAAGTTGGAATTGTGAGAAATTGTGAAAAAAAAAGTTTGAATTGTGACAAATAAAGTCAGAATTGTGAGAAATAAAGTTGGAATTGTGAGAAATTGTGAAAAAAAAGTTGGAATTGTGAGAAATAAAGTCAGAATTGTGAGTAATATAAAGTTGGAATTGTGAGAAATAAAGTTGGAATTGTGAGAAATAAAGCCTGAATTAGCAAGAAATAAAGTTGAAAATGCAAGAAATAATCTCAATTGCGAGATATAAAGTCAGACTCAGAATTGCGAGATATAAAGTCGGAATTGTGAGAATTTTTTTTTAAAGTGCATGCAAAAAATATAGCTATTTTTATGTCATACTATTCACCATATTCTTAAAAAAGAAAGTTAGCCGAAACGTACAGTATCTGCTAAATGCTAAATGTAAACGAGTTTGTGTTATCCAGAGCAATTTTCAAAAAGAGGAACAAAAGCAGTTTGTGAAAGAGCCAACAATATTCATAATATAAAATGCCTGTTTATTAAACAAACTCAATCCTCTTTCCTCTACAAACGTGCATTTCGGATTCTTTCTTGATGAAGAACGACACACTGAGATCTAATGTTCCTGATCAAATAAATTCAGAGTTGCAGAAACTAAATCATACAAACAAGAGAAGATACTGTATGCGTCACATCACTAGAGATACGCCCTTATAACTCGTCTCAGAGATTTACACTAACCAAACTGGTATTTCATTATGTGCTTTATACTGTAACTGTTGTCCATTCAAACATCATGAGATGGCTGGTTATTTTCTATCAAACCTAAAATATTGATGCAACATTGGAAAATAAGATTTTTAAATAGACATAAGTAGTTGTAAAATTTGAGTTTTGAAAATCTCTTGACTAGTTGAATTTGCAATATGTGAAGTTGCAATAACAAGAAGCATAATTCTGACTTTATTTCTTGCAATTCTGACTTTATTTCTCGCAATTCTGACTTTATTTCTCGCAATTCTGACCTTCTCACAATTCAGACTTTCTTTCTCGCAATTTTGACTTTATTTCTTGCAATTCAGACTTTATTTCTTGCAATTCTGACTTTCTCGCAATTCTGACTTTATTTCTCACAATTCTGACTTTATTTCTCGCAATTCTGACTTTATTTCTCGCAATTCTGACTTTATTTCTCGCAATTCTGACTTTATTTCTCGCAATTCTGACTCAATTCTGACTTTCTCACAATTCTGACTTTCTCGCAATTCTGACTTTATATCTCGCAATTCTGACTTTCTCGCAATTCTCACTTTCTTTCTCGCAATTCTGACTTTCTCACAATTCTGACTTTATTTCTCACAATTCTGACTTTATTTCTCGCAATTCTGACTTTATTTCTCGCAATTCTGACTCAATTCTGACTTTCTCGCAATTCTGACTCTTTCTCGCAATTCTGACTTTCTCGCAATTCTGACTTTCTTTCTCGCAATTCTGACTTTCTTTCTCGCAATTCTGACTTTATTTCTCACAATTCTGACTTTATTTCTCGCAATTCTGACTTTATTTCTCGCAATTCTGACTTTATTTCTCGCAATTCTGACTCAATTCTGACTTTCTTTCTCGCAATTCTGACTCTTTCTCGCAATTCTGACTTTTCTCGCAATTCTGACTTTATTTCTCGCAATTCTGACTCAATTCTGACTTTCTTTCTCGCAATTCTGACTTTATTTCTCGCAATTCTGACTTTCTCCGCAATTCTGAATTTCTCGCATTTCTGACTTTCTTGCAATTCTGACTTTCTTTCTCACAATTCTGACTTTATTTCTTGCATTTCTGACTCAATTCTGACTTTATTTCTAGCAATTCTGACTTTCTCGCAATTCTGACTTTCTTTCTCGCAATTCCGACTTTCTCGCAATTTGACTTTATTTCTCACAATTCTGACTTTATTTCTCACAATTCTGACTTTATTTCTCACAATTCTGACTTTATTTCTCGCAATTCTGACTCTTTCTCACAATTCTGACTTTATTTCTCGCAATTCTGACTCTTTCTCACAATTCTGACTTTCTCACAATTCCGACTTTATTTCTCGCAATTCTGACTCAATTCTGACTTTATTTCTCGCAATTCTGACTCAATTCTGACTTTCTTTCTCGCAATTCTGACTTTCTTTCTCGCAATTCTGACTTTATTTCTCGCAATTCTGACTTTATTTCTCACAATTCTGACTTTATTTCTCACAATTCTGACTTTATTTCTCGCAATTCTGACTCTTTCTCACAATTCTGACTTTATTTCTCGCAATTCTGACTCTTTCTCACTAATTCTGACTTTCTCACAATTCCGACTTTATTTCTCGCAATTCTGACTCAATTCTGACTTTATTTCTCGCAATTCTGACTCAATTCTGACTTTCTTTCTCGCAATTCTGACTTTCTTTCTCGCAATTCTGACTTTATTTCTCGCAATTCTGACTTTCTTTCTCGCAATTCTGACTTTATTTCTCGCAATTCTGACTTTATTTCTCGCAATTCTGACTCAATTCTGACTTTCTTTCTCGCAATTCTGACTTTCTTTCTCGCAATTCTGACTTTATTTCTCGCAATTCTGACTTTCTTTCTCGCAATTCTGACTTTATTTCTCGCAATTCTGACTTTATTTCTCGCAATTCTGACTTTATTTCTCGCAATTCTGACTTTATATCTCACAATTCTGACTTTATATCTCACAATTCTGACTTTATATCTCGCAATTCTGACTTTATTTCTCGCAATTCTGACTTTATTTCTCGCAATTCTGACTCAATTCTGACTTTCTTTCTCGCAATTCTGACTTTCTTTCTCGCAATTCTGACTTTATTTCTCGCAATTCTGACTTTCTTTCTCGCAATTCTGACTTTATTTCTCGCAATTCTGACTTTATTTCTCGCAATTCTGACTTTCTTTCTCGCAATTCTGACTTTATTTCTCGCAATTCTGACTTTATATCTCACAATTCTGACTTTATTTCTCGCAATTCTGACTTTATTTCTCGCAATTCTGACTTTCTTTCCTGCAATTCTGACTTTCTTTCCTGCAATTCTGACTTTATTTCTCGTAATTCTGACTTTATTTCTTGCAATTCTGACTTTATCAGAATTTGAGTTTTGAAAATTACTTGACTGTATGACAATACAGGTGAAACTCGAAAAGTCTGAATATCGTGCAAAAGTTATAATTGTGATGGTTCACCTTTTTAATTTGAATTACTGAAAAACATGTTGCGCGATATTATAATTTTTTCGAATTTCACCTGTATGTGAATTTGCAATAACAAGAAGAATTTTTTTTTCAGGCATAATATTCATATATTTCTCATAATTGTGAATTAATTGTCAACAATCAGAGATTTTAAGATGCAATTGCACTACAATTACTCCCTATGTGGAAAATAATCTGAGTTTGTATGCAAGTTACATAGGTTATAAGTTATAAAGATATGAAAAGAAGGTTTAAAATTCACCTTGTTTTCCTCTCTTCATCAAGTGCATGCCAAATCCATGTCCAGGAATGTCATGCTCTGTTTAGACAAGTAAAAGATCAGCCATAACAAAACTACTACATCATTATGCATTATTCACATCACGATCAAGACACACACCATAGAAATCACACACGCAAACCACACAAACTCCTGCTGAATGCTTGAATTTACTGTTATTTACCATCACTTACAGCTCAACTTTATTTATTATAATCTTTAATCTTAATTATAAAAAGAAAATTCAGTCTTTCAGGACCATTTTCATTCATGCATATACAATTATTTCATTTATTTTTGTTTTACTTGAGTTTTTGTCCTCCTATAATAATAATATAACAATTCTCATTACTAAAAATCAATTGATGTCTTGTATTGCATAAATGCATAACTAATGCTTATGGACACTTGTTTCCAACACTGAATAAAAATTAAAAAAAAAAGGTAATTGCAACTTTTTATCTTACAATTCTGTTTTTTTTAAATTGCATTTCTGACTTTTTTAAAAGTGCAATTTAGAATTTTTAGCGCAATTCTGACTTTTTATCTCGTTTATAGTTTATATCTCACTATAATTCCTCCACATATGATAATAATCTGTGTTTGTATGCAAGTTATGAAAAGGTGGTTTAAAATTCACCTTAGGTTTTTAAATTGAATTCTGACTTTTTAAATCGAAATTCTGACTTTTTTTCTTGCGATTGCAAGTTTATATCATGCATTTCTGAGGGGGAAAAAAGTAAATGGCGAGATAAAAAGTTAATATGGCTAACTTGTAAGACGCTAAACAGTTGATGCAATAGGCCACTTATGCATTTATTTTATTTTTGAGGTGAAATATGACCCAGACTAATTATTTAAGAGAAATTAAAACACTTTTGTTGCACTAAAAAAATATCTCCCCCTGAGGTAGAAAAATATTATTGTTCTCCTTTTTGGCAGATATTTGTTCATGTAGGCTACGGTTAAAAATACTCTATGGTGAAGTCTACAGAAAAAAACAAAATGTAATTTCAACATGAAAAGGTTAGTTCAGGCAACAATCATAAAAAAACAGTACTCAACATTTTCAGTACTCAATTCATACAGTACTCAACTTTTCTGATGGTGTTCCCGTCATGCACTGGGGCATAAATAATACAGTTGATTACTTATTTTCTTTGTTAATTTTACTTAACTTAGTTAAGCAGAGTTTACGTAATTCCATGTGAAAAAATCTCAGTGCAAAAACTTGCGCAATTAAAACTAAAATAAATATTATGATACTTGTTTGTTTGCTTTCCAGTGTGTTTCAAGCATAAACTCACTTAATTTTGATCAAACTTCAATATGTTCCGACGGTCCTTTTGCTTCTCCATTAAATGCATCTTGATGTAAGAATATTTAGATATTTGCATATGGAAAACAAGACAAAATCCTTCCTGAGGAAGAACAGAATCCGTTTCTGCAGTGTGATCCTTCAGGATTGGGAGTGAGTGTAAGAACCGGAAAGACGAGGACAGTTTTCCTCAAACACACATGATCTTCACGAGCTCGTTCTCCACCTCTCAAAACCTCTTATTTTCTTCTGTCATGCAACAAAGTCCAACACCATCCAGAGATCTTTACTTAGACCAGACCGAGAGAGAGAATCAAAGAAAGAGCGATGAATCTGTCTTACCTGGAGCTGAGGATCGCCGTAACGCTCGTGAAGTGCTCTCTCTCTCTCTCTCTCTCTCTCTCTCTCTCTCTCTCTCTCTCTCTCTCTCTCTCTCTCTCTCTCTCTCTCTCTCTCTCTCTCTCACACACACACACACACAAAACACACACACTCCCGTCAGCATGTGGATCTGCGTGCCGCTGCATGTTCGCAGGTTTGGGAGCGTCTCTATCCGATCTGAGTCACCACCGACAATCTTCTCTCTTCTCTTCTCTTCTCTTCTCTTCTCTTCTCTTCTCTTCTCTTCTCTTCTCTTCTCTTCTTTCTCTTCTCTTCTCTTCTCTTCTCTTCTCTTCTCTTCTCTTCTCTTCTCTTCTCTTCTCCTCTTCTCTTCTCTTCTCTTCAGTCACTTCCATAAGGAGTAAAAGTCACTCTAAAGGCCCTTTCACACACACCCAAAACTCTAGAGTTTCACGACACAACTAGGCTAAAGATAACGACATCGTTAGAATCCCGTTCAGAAATCAATTTAAAATTGCCAACGTGTTTTTACGATTGAACTCATCAAAACATGTTAAGCAATTTACTGTTTTTATAAGTTATACAAGAGTCAACCCATTTTTAATGTAGCCTAATTTATGTCGAAATGAGGTTGTAGCCTACTTAATAAGGAAGTAATACCTATATATCCTATATAAAAATATTTGGTGAAAAGTTCAGTCGTTAACAACACAGTTCAAGTCAAGTCACTTATTTATATAGCCTATAGGGCTTTTTACAATATTCTTTCAAAGCAGCTTTACAGCAGAGGTGGAACAAGTACACAACTTCCTTACTTGAGTGAAAGTAGGCTACTACTGGTCAAATATTACTCCGTTACAAGTAAAAGTTGTAAAGACCGATTTTTACTTAAGTAAAAGTACAGAAGTACTTTTTTTTTAAAAGTACTTAAAGTAAAACGGAACTGGAACTGTTCCCTCAAATAGTGCCATATTGGCTTTTAGTATGAATATGTTATCTATAAGCTAGTGGTGCTCCAAAACAATGACAAAATTCGCATTTAGAAGACCAAAACCAATGTTAAAAATTAAACTCAGGATGTCAGAATCCAACGTCTGTTAGCAACAAAAAGCAACACTGTTACATTTTTTACCTTAAAATAATGTTTCCAAAATCTTATCAGTGGTTCATCGAGTCGTAACAGGGTGAAAGGCACTTCTGCATCGCCTGACGGGGTCTGTGTCGCTTTTACTGGCACTATGTAACTTCGGGGTTCGGGTAGTAACCCAACCACAAAAAGAACTACAAAACTCGACTGCTTTACGTCAAGCGCTACAATAGTCATTATTTCGTTTTTCTTCGTTTCTGATGTCGCAATACATCATCCTTTCATGAAATCATGTAACATACTCTACCTTGTCTGTGGACATCGTTCATTCTAAAGCCGGTGCTGGGTAAACAGCGAGCGTGCGTGCGACGCTAGGCTAAATTATTTACGACAGCGGCAATGGACAATTGCGTTTTCAACCAGTAGGGCGACCGAAGAGGAAAAGTTCCACGGTGTTGCTTAAATCTCCAACGTCGGACAGACGTTGTATTGTGGTTGAAGATGAAAATTGGGTTGACGTCAGATACCAACATCAGTGTTCTGACGTCAAACCGACTTTCATTTCCAACCAAAATGCAAACCTCTGTAACCAAAATCTTCCACGTGTTATTGAAGACAAACAGCCCAAAATCTCAAAATTGACCAGTGAAAAAAAAAACGTTTTTGCCTGCCGTGTCTCGCCTTAATATATCAGCTTCACAGGGGCATCAGGCCGTGAGTGCAGACACTCTGCGTGAGTGGTGTTTACCACAGTATGTTAAATACAAGTACTCCACAGCGACTCTAGGGGGCGCTGTTTGACAAAAGCGGAATTCCTGCATAGTGTGCCTTTAAGCATATCGTTGTCGTGTAAACGTACCCTAAGTTTTAAATGCTTTCATGATCAAAATGCGAATTTTGAAAGTGTTTTAAACTTAAAACAAGAAAAAACATCTGCCGATGGAGTCAGAAATATCAACTTAAATTGTATGATATAGTGAGAATATGGAGGGGAAAACAGCCAAAACTGAACAAAAATATGCACTTTGGTGAAGATGCGGATATTTATATGATGCTGATATAACAGTATAGCAACTACTGACATAAAACGCGTATAAATATCAATAACTGCCATTAATGTCTTAGTAGGAAGATATTTAAATGCTTAGTTATGATCAAACCTCTGTAGTTTTAAAACAGTGCAATACAATTGAGAGTTGAAGAAATAAACCTTCCTCAAAAGTCTAAATGATGAATCAGAGACAGAAGCATGCAGTAGATTGTGTGCGACAGGTTTATCAGCAAAGTTGATGTGTGTGTCAAATATAAAACAGTAGCTTTAGGGTTAAAAATTTAGGCACACTCTAAAAAAATGCCGGGTTGTTTCAACCCATCTTTGGGTCAAATATGGACAAACTCAGCAGTTGTGTTAAATGTTTAAATTACATTTTAATTTTTTTGAGTCCATATTTGACCCAAAATTGGGTTAAAACAACCCAACATTTTTTAGAGTGCAGACAGGATCGTGTTGTTTTCCCAGACTAATAAAGGAAGTGGAGTCATGAAGAATTTCAGGACCACTGAAGAATTTGCGACACGCCCTTGATGTGCAAACCTGAAGATCTGCACCGACACGCAGAGGATGATGATGATGATGATGATGATGATGATGATGATGAGGGAACCAGAGGGCTTGTTTACGACTAATGAATGGCTCATTCACTGGTTCATTACTAGACATGAAACTTTACCTACTAAATCTGTATAACTGGTTTGTAGCTAAAAAAAAAATCAGCACACTTGAAAATGAAAGTAATGCAGCGCATTGCATTTTGGGAGGTCAAGGTTTGTGCTGGTGAGCAAAAAATCTTTTTTTTTCTCTCGTAATTAACAATGATTTAAAAGTAGCTGTGCACATTATATTTTATGCAAACGTGTAAATCGTAACACTTTAAATAGACCACACTAAAAAACGTTGGGTTATTTGTTTTAACCCAACCGTTGGTGTATGCATGTTGGGTCATTATGTTGGTTATGCCGTTGGGTTAACTCAACTGTTGGGTTATTTTTTAACCCAACTGGTATTTAACCCAATGCATTGGGTTAAAATAACCCACAGTTGGGAAGGTGCTATACTAACCCATAGTTGGTTTATTCGTTGGGTTATTTTTAACCCAACATTTTTAAGCGAGTAGAGGTTCGCCAATTATCAGAATTGTGAGGTATAAACTTCTATTTTTTTATTAATCCAACCGTTGGTGTATGCATGTTGGGTCATCTTAAAATTTGTTGGGTTATTTGGTTATGCCGTTGAGTTAACTCAACTGTTGGGTTATTTTTAACCCAACTGGTATTTAACCTAATGCATTGTGTTAAAATAACCCACAGTTGGGAAGGTGCTATACCAACCCATAGTTGGGTTATATGTTGGGTGATTTTTAACCCAACATTTTTAAGTGAGTAGAGGTTCGCCAATTATAAGATTTGTGAGGTTTTGTAAGAAATTGTACAAAAAAAAGTCAGAATCGCGAGATTTAAACCCAGTTTTGACTATTTTTACTCAATTATTTTTTTTATTCCGTGGCATAAACAAGCTTTCATAGAGATTGCGACCAATCAAATGGGATTTACAACTTAAAAAAGTAAATAAATCTTAAATTCCCCCTGTAGTCAATAATTGTATCCCTTGAAACGTACTCGGTTACTAACGTAACCTCGGTTCTCTCTAGAGAGGGAACGAGTACTGCGTAATATCTTACGCTATGGGGAAACACTCTTTCCTCGAGATATTGAAGCCAAAAATTATCCTTAATTTTTAATCATGCAAAACGCTTTTGCAGCAGCAAGCAGACAAGGGCGAGACAGCTCGCGCGCCCATTGGCTGCCTTGCTGGAAAAGCTGCAGCCTATCGAGTGAGGCACTGCGTGACGTAATGACGAATGGGGGCGCTTCGCGCCCATTTCGTCATGTCCCGCCAGTAAAGGCGTGGTCTCGCCCTATAATACCCTCGATAGCTGTATTTCCTCTGATTTTTCAACGCCGAAGCGAACCAGAGCGTATTCCAAGCACGGCAAGATACGCAGTACTCGTTCCCTCTCTAGAGAGAACCGAGGTTACGTTAGTAACCGAGTACGTTCTCTTACGAGAGTATCTCTCGTACTGCGTAATATCTTACGCTATGGGGAACACAATGCAACACGCCGTGCTGGTAGGGATCCAACACCAAAGTCCCAGGGGCCGAAGCCCGGGGCGCATATAGTGCATAATCACCATAAACTCACAGAGAGTGAGGGAAGAGAGGCTAGAAGCATCATTCCCTGTAAATAGCATCCGAAGGAGCTGATCATGTGACAAATAGACCATACCGTCAGGGTGAACATTCAGCCTGAACTGGGTGGCCACAAGTGTGTCGACAATTTAATGAGCTGCTGTACCGGTCAGTGAGCAATACGCAGGTCAAACTCAGTATCTGAGCCGCACAGCGGGCAGATAGCACTGAACTTTATACCGCCAAAAGCTTAGCTTGCAAGGCGGGAACCTCCAGGTTATAGTATTTTATAAATGTAGACGGGGAGGCCCAGCCCGCGGCCATACAAATATCTTGCAGGGTAACCCCGCTAGACCATGCCCACGAGGAGGCCATGCCTCTTGTGGAGTGCGCTCTAACACCCAAAGGGCACTGTAGGCCCTTAGAAGTGTAAGCCAGCGCTATGGCACCGACTATCCATCTGGATAGGCTCTGTTTCCGGCAAGTCCCTTAGCACGGCCGCCAAACGAAACGAAAAGCTGCTCAGTCTGTCTGAAACCAGACGAGCGGGACACATAAGCCCTTAGTGCCCTGACAGGGCAAAGGAGACTCGCATCCTTCTCCTCATTGAGAACCGGAAGGGCAGACAGGGAAATCACCTGTGCCCTGAACGGTGTGTTGAGGGATTTTGGCACGTAGCCGTGCTTCGGTTTGAGTATGACCTTTGAGTCATTAGGTCCAAACTCCATGCATGACGCGCTCACTGAGAGCGCTTGCAAGTCCCCTACGCGCTTCACTGAAGCGAGAGCCATAAGAAACGCTGTCTTGAAAGACAAGTGTTTGATGTCTGACGACTGGATTGGCTCGAATGGGGCACCTTTCATGGCCTCCAAGACCGTGGAAAGGTCCCATGTCGGAACTGAAGGGGCCTGGGAGGGTTTAGCCTCCGAGCTCCTCTAAGGAAACGCACGACTAAGTCGTTCTTTCCTAGTGACTGGCCAGACACCGGTTTTACAAACGTTGCTATGGCCACCACGTATACTTTGAGCGTGGAAGGGGTCCTGCCCTTATCCAGTAGCTCCTGAAGGAAGGAAAGCACTTCCGTAACCCCGCAGTCTACAGGTGAAAAGCTCTACGCTTGACACCAAGCAGAGAACACAGACCACTTCGAGGTGTAGAGCCGTCTGGTAGACGGGGCTCTAGCCTACGCGATCGTGTTTAACACTCCCTCTGGGAGGTCAGCGGGTACCCGTTGATGGCCCATGCGTGCCGGGACCACAAATCCGGGCGAGGATGCCAAATCGAGCCTCCCGCCTGAGAGAGGAGGTCTCTCCTCAACGGTAAAGGCCATGGGGCAGCGCTGGTCAGCTGCATCAGGACAGGGAACCACGACTGGTTTGTCCAGAGCGGAGCTATGAGTAGCACTGGGCATCCCTCCCTCCTGATTCGCTCCAACACCTGAGGCAGGAGTGAGACAGGGGGAAAAGCATATAGGGGGGGCGGCGGGGCCAAACATGGGCCAGCGCGTCCCGGCTTTTCGAGAAGAATCTCGGGCAGTGAGCGTTTTCTTGGGACGCGAACAGGTCCACCTGCGCTTTGCCAAACGTTTCCCACAGCAGCTGGATAGTCTGCGGGTGCAGAGACCATTCTCCTGCTGGGACGTTGTTTCTGGACAGCCTGTCTGGCCCCACATTTAGGTGACCAGGCACATGCGCCGCTCTCAGCGAGAGCAGGTTGTGCTGAGCCCAGACCAGGAGGCGTTCCGTCAGCCTGTAAAGGTTTCGGGACCTGACGCCGCCCTGGTGATTTATGTACGCCACCACTGACATGTTGTCCGACCGGACCAATACGTGGTGGCCTATTATCTGGGGACAGAAGCGCCTTAGCGCTTTGTCGACTGCTATTAATTCCAAGCAGTTTATGTGAAGGAGCTTCTCCCGTACTGACCATAGGCCAGCTAGCGGTCTGCCCTCGAGCAGCGCTCCCCGCCCCGATGTGGAGGCGTCCGTAGACACCACCTTCACACCCGAGGCGATCCCCAGACTCACACCTGACTGATACCAGTCGGTCACTTTCCACGGTTTCAGAGCTGAAACGCACTGAAGGTCGACCCTGAGGCGAAATAGACCCGCGGTCCACGCCCTGGGGGAACTCGTGCTTTTAGCCATAGCTGCAGTGGGCGCATGCGGAGCAGGCCCAACTGGAGTACGGAGGCTGCTGAGGCCATCAGACCCAGCATTTTCTGAAACCTTCTGAGCGGGACTATAGAGCCGTGGCGGAAGGATCTCGCGACGTGCTGAATATTCAATCCGCGCTCCAGTGACAGGCGTGCTGTCATGGATAGCGAGTCTAACACTGTTCCCAGAAAGGAAATTCTCCGACTGGGGAGCAGTGAGCTTTTCGCCCAATTGACTGTAAGGCCCAGCTCCTCGAGGTGCTCGAGTAATGCGGCCCTGTGTTCTATGAGCTCCGTTCGTGAATGAGATAGAATCAGCCAATCGTCCAAGTAGTTCAAAACTCGCATGCCCCGAAGTCTCAGGGGGGCGAGGGCCGCGTCCATGCACTACGTGAACGTACGGGGTGCTATGGACAGGCCGAACGGCAGGACTGTGTATTGATATGCCTGGCCCTCGAAGGCGAATCTCAAGAATCGCCTGTGATGGGACGCTATTTGTATTTGAAAATAGGCGTCTTTCAGATCTATTGACATGAACCAGTCTCCTTGGCGCACTTGCGCGAGGATTTTCCTGGTCGTAAGCATTCTGAACTGGCGCTTCCCGAGCGTTCTGTTCAGCAGTCGCAGATCTAGAATGGGTCTGAGCCCACCATCTTTTTTCGGTACCAGAAAATATCTGCTGTATAAGCCCCCTTCGCCCTGAGATAGAGGTTCTATAGCCCCTTTTCTCAGTAGTTTCGCTATCTCGGCTCGAAGTAGATGAAACACTTCGCTATACACCGTAGTTTCGACTCGCGCCGTATAACGGCGGGGGCGTCGAGCGAACTGTAGCGAACAGCCTCTCGTTATAGTGTTCAACACCCATTCTGATACCCCGGGAAGCCTTGACCACGCATCTGCGTGAATAGCTAGGGGTAGAATGAAATCTGGGCTCTGGCCGCGGCAGGACGGCGGCTCGAGAGCCCCTGTGTACTGGGAACACAGCACCGTGTTTACAGCGTTCGAGGCGGGGGGCGCGCTGATCACAGCGGGCAGCCTGGCCGCGCTCAGCTTCTCTATGGCGGGACGCGCAGAGAAAGCGAGCGGGGCAAATCCTGTGGGATTCGGCGCGTGTGAGGGAATGTGGGCACATTTACTAAATGCGGCACATTTACTACACTGAGAATACTGTCAGCTCGCGCGACTAAATCACTGCTGTGTTTACAGCGTGCGAGGCGCGCGCTGATCACAGCCGGCAGCCTGGCCGCGCTCAGCCTCTCTGTGACGGGTTGTGCAGAGAAGACGAGCGGGGGCGAATCCCGTGAGATTCGGAGTGTCTGTGAGAAATGCGGGGCGCGAGACAGCGGGCACATTTTCTGCACGGAGAACACTCGGCTCGCGCCGACTGAATCAACGCTGTGTTCACAGCGTGCGAGGTGCGCGCTAATCACAGCGGGCAGCCTGGCCGCGCTCAGCTTCTCTGTGACGGGTTGTGCATAGAAAGCGAGCGGGGGTGAATCCCGTGGGATTCGGCGTGTCAGTGAGGAAATGCGAAAACAGCGGGCACATTTACTGCACTGAGAACACTGTCGGCTCGCGCCGACTAAATGTGTGTTAGTTTCGTTTTTACAGAAACCAAGGGACACGCATCGTGTAGTGTAAGCGGGCATTGTATGGGCGCGTTCACTACATTTTCTGCACAACCAACATGAGTTGGTTTTATTTGTGCTAGCCCTGCACCGTGGCGGGCTGTGTCTGGGTGTAGGAATGGGCACTGGGACGTGGGCATTCTTACAACACTCGTAACACCATCGGCCGTGGCCGGAACACCAGAAAATACACTCTTTATTGGATTTATCTGGGTAGTCATAGAAACGGCTTTTGTGCGCAGGCAAGCGGGCTGAGACACCGGCTGCTTCACTGCGAAATACACTGGGACAGTCACAACGCATGGAACTGAACGAGCGAGAAGTTTTGGTGGAAATCCGGCCGCAGCGGGATCTGAACACCGTCACTTTCCTAGAGAGACTAGGAAGGCCTTGAGACCTCGGGCTTTACCTCAATCCTCGGCCGGGGCCCGCGCTGAGGGGGGCGGCGTCCAGCAGAGCGAGAGCGCGGTGTTTGATCTCGGGCCTGGCGGCGCTGCTAGTTAGCCGAAACGACGGCCTTTGTGCGCAGGCAAGCGGGCTGTGGAACCAGCTTGCTCACTGCGAAATACACTGGAACAGTCACATTGCTTGGAACTGAACGAGCGAGAAGTTTTGGTGAAAATCCGGCCGCAGCGGGAACTGAACACCGTCGCTTTCCTAGAGACTAGGAAGGCCTTGAGACCTCGGGCTTTATCTCAATCCTCGGCCGGGGCCCGCGCTGAGGGGGGCGGCGTCCAGCAGAGCGAGAACGTCGAGGAACACGGAGCGCTCAGCTTCCGTCATCTCGGATAGCGTTAGCCACAAATGTATCTCACCATTCAGGCCGATGTAATCCACGGCTTGAGAGAGCGGACGCATCGGCTCAGTTTCAATGCCGTCTCCGGTAAGTTTGTCGAGCTCAAGTGCGGACGCGGCGGCAGACGGCGGCCGCTGTCCGTCTGGGAGCGACTCGAGCGAAGCCGGCGAAGCTGGCGGGCGAACCGGCGAGCTTTGGCGGGCTGGAAATAGCTCGGGCGCGCGCAGGGCGCGGCGCTTCTTGCGGCGCGGCATCACGGCGGGCTGGGATGCGGGCTCGGAGAACGAAGCTAGGCGAGTCCGCAGAGTCACCATAGGCAAGCGTTCACAATGATGGCATCCGCCGTCAGCGAGCGCGGTGGCCGCGTGATCCTCACCCAGGCAGGACACGCAGATGACGTGGCGGTCCTCGTCGCTGAGTGGGGCTCGGCAAGAACCACAGGAAGGCATCTTTAAAAAGACGCAGCTCTTTTAGAACAGTAGAAATGGGTGTTGCGTCACGTAAGCAAACACACACACACTTAGCAGAGTAAAAGGATATAGTACGCCGGAAAGCGCAGCAGGTACGGCAGTTGAAGGCGGCTGGGCCAGCGACTTCAGAAGATGGCACGTCCCGCTGAGAAGGCTACAAGTCAACGGCGCGGCTTCTCACTCTGGATCCCGCGATGCGTGAGCTTCGCGTGAAGAATGAAAAATCAGAGGAAATACAGCTATCGAGGGTATTATAGGGCGAGACCACGCCTTTACTGGCGGGACATGACGAAATGGGCGCGAAGCGCCCCCATTCGTCATTACGTCACGCAGTGCCTCACTCGATAGGCTGCAGCTTTTCCAGCAAGGCAGCCAATGGGCGCGCGAGTGTCTCGCCCTTGTCTGCTTGCTGCTGCAAAAGCGTTTTGCATGATTAAAAATTAAGGATAATTTTTGGCTTCAATATCTCGAGGAAAGAGTGTTTCCCCATAGCGTAAGATATTACGCAGTACGAGAGATACTCTCGTAAGAGAACTCATCTTTGATCACCAAAATGACAAACGTTTTTTTTTATTATGCCTTATAGGGTACCTATCATGGAATTTTGAAAATTACCTTTCATGTAGTGTGTAACATAGATCTAAGTGAACAAAAACATCCTGCAAAGTTTTAAATATGAAAGTTCACCGTATACAAAGTTATTGTCTCTCAAAAGTAAGAGTCGACTCTGAGTCGCTGATATGAATCGATAGACAAACGATGCTTTCTCTCTAGCTTTCGTACATCACTTGTACAAGTTATTTGAATAAGACACGCCCACTCAGTGCGCGCGCCCAGCAGACAGAGAAACCTGACAACAACATGTCGACGAGACGCTGTTCTGAAGTGCGAATCAAAAGCAAACTTTTTTTTTCACTGTCCAGGGACAAGCATGTGAAGACTCAGTGGCTAGAGTTTATATTTACAACTATACCACACAAGTATAGCCACCTTGAGCTGTGTTCGCGTTATTTTAATGACGATCGCTTCACAAACACAAATGCTTTCAAGTGTGGATTCGCGAGTCGGCTGATATAGGAAGGTTCAATACCAAGTTTATTTGGATCAGCTTCCTCCTCCGAATCACAACCTGTAAGTACTATTAATAATTGTTGCTTTTATGTGTGTGTGTGGTGTGTGTGTGTGTGTGTGTGTGTGTGGGGTGTGTGTGTGTGTGTGTGTGTGTTGTGTGTGTGTGTGTGTGGTGTGTGTGTGTGTGTGGTGTGTGTGTGCGTGCGTGCGTGCGTGCGTGCATGTGTGTGTGTGTGTGTGTGTGTGTGTGTGTGTGTGTGCGTGCGTGTGTGTGTGAGAGTGAGAGTTACGCTCAGCAGCTTCTAGGTCTCCAATGTCATTTTTTTTGTTTTTTAAAATATGTGAAATTATGTGAAGCGTATTGTAGTACTGCAGTGCTTTATCAATATGTTTAAGCTTTGGGCTAACGCAAAATATAACTGACTGGGTCATCTGACCAATCACCGCCGATTAGCGTCACGCAGAGGAGGGGTTTGGACAAATGAGTCATCAAACGAATCATTAGGGAGTCGGTGAGCAAATCAGGTAAAAATAAATGCATATTATAAGACAACAAAAGTGTTTTTTGTCATTGCATGCATGTAAAACTGTTGTTGGGGACTCCCAGAACATTATTAGGAACATTTTAAATGCCATAATAGGTACCCTTTAAAACATTTTGAATGTAACTCTACACACTTGTGCAAATCATGTGTAAATTCATAAGTCGACAGCATTGCTGAGTATTTTCTGCTTAAAACTGCAGTGAACCAAAGACAGTCTCAAAAACACTGAAATGTTTCTGACGTCACAAACTACCTTGACCAATCAGATCAACGTGTGATCGTCAACCAGTGGATCTCTGAGTGAGCGGAGGCGGGGCTCATTTGCATATTCATAGATCCGCGAATACTAAATGAGGCGAGGGTGTCGAGTTACATTCAAGATATTTTAAGGCTATTCTCACTTGCATTAACTTCCTAACCGCAAGCACGATTCTACAAAAAGTAAAATATTACAGAAACTCATTTAAACATCAAACACAGGAGCATTAAATAAACACTAACCGGATCAACATTATGTCAACAGAATAATGTTGATTAAATTGATAAATTGGGTATTTTATCTAGCAAACATGCGTTTATGTTTATATGTGTTAATGAAGTGAATATTCACTCACCAGCGGATCTGAGGTGTGTGTTCCTCTGGTCAACGCGAATAACTCCTGCAGAAGTCATTTCACTAGCAAACGAGCTCTGCACGTCAATCATTAACATACAGTGTGTGGTGTGTGTGTGTGTGTGTGTGTGTGTGTGTGTGTGTGTGTGTGTGTGTGTGTGTGTGTGTGTGTGTGTGTGTGTGTGTGTGTGTGTGTGTGTGTGTGTGTGTGTTCAACAGCTCTGATGCGTTTATTTTCTATAATAAAAGTATTATAGACTGCTACACAATCCAAAGATCAAGTTTGCCTTATAAAAACAGCATAGTAAACGATAATCATATTATTATTGCCCATCTCTCTGGAATAATTGATTGTGATTGGACAACTGCAACATCCTTCCGGTGTGCTTTTCAGAAGCTTAAGCTAATCTACTAGCAGAACTATTAATATTAAGTAGCTACTAATCGTTAGAAATGAATCATGTGTACTTTTATAGTAATGTTTTGGTGCGTTTTCGATATTGTTGTTTAAGATTAAAATGGCTGATCGGATCACGTTTTTTATTTTATTTTATTGAAGATACTTGAACTGCATTAATAATAATAAAAAAGAGTGACACTTTTCAATAATATTTCACTTATTAAGATGAGTTACATTAGATGAACTGACAGAAAATACTGCTAAAGCATGTTTTAATCTTAGTTGGTTTATAACATTAACCCTATTTTACAATAAGGTTTCATTTTTTAACATTCGTTATCTAGTTAATCAAACAATAGACAAATACTAAAGCAATTAATAATCTTAATTTTGACATATTAATATTATTTAAATCAAAAGTTGTATCTGTTCATATAATTTAACAGACTTTGGTTGACAAATTAACAGCTGTACTATTATTAATTATTAACAAAGATTAATAAATACTGTAACACACACACCACACACACACACACACACACACACACACACACACACACACACACACACACACACACACACACACACACACACACACACACACACACACACACCTCTATTTATAGATATGAGGAGATGATGTACACAATACTCCTGTGAAAAGCATCCAGACAGATCTAAAACAAACACTTATAATATAATAGGCTTACCGTAGTGAATCAGGGTACGACAAAAAACTTTTTGGAAGAAAGCTTTATGATGTATCATTTTTTAGAAGCACACTAATAATGCAACAAGATAATTAGAAATGCTGCAAAGGTGATTCACTCAGAGCTCATTATTATTATTATAATAATAATAGGCGCCTTTCTGGACACTCAAGGTCACCTCACATTTACAGCAATAAATATGAAAAGCAGGTCCGTAGCCAGCCTATTGAAAGGGGGGGGGGGGTCTTTTTTTCAAAAAGTGGACCTTTTTGCAGTTTTTTTCCCCCTCCTTTTGTATTTAATTATGAGGTTCAAATACTTCATTTTGGTGACCTTTTATGCATCAATTTGTGCTGGATTAGTTTATCTGCTGGTTAACGAGCACGCTTTTTGATGCACCTAAAATATTTTATTATTATAATTACGCTATATTTCTTTGGCTGTAGCCTATATTTATAACTCCTCCCCCAGGTGAGAAGGATATTACCCCTCTAGGGGGGTCCGGGGGCATGCTCCCCCGTGAGAAAATTTTAAATATTACATATTTTAAAGCATCAATCTGAAGCATTTTGAGATGCATTTTTTGTCATTTATCTATACAATAGTTTATTGAGCCTTTTCTTTTAACAGTTTTAAATTTCAGTTACTGTGCGCGTGAAGAATATGATAGTGCTCTCCTGTGTTGTGATCTAACAGACACACGGTAGAAAGGAACATGGTTAAGATACAGCAATACAGTCCAGCAATATAGTCATTTTATGTGAAACCATAGACCTTTATCTACAGATCAAGTATAATAATAGTAACATTGAATCATCATGTAGAGAGTTTCATCATTGACTGTCGTACCCGAACGCGACGCGCTGTTTGATGCTGAATGGAGAATGACAGACAGCCGCAGCGGAGGGAAAAGTTTACGTGAACTTGAATTTAATGACTTAAAAATTAATTTGATTGTTTTTGTCGATTGATTTCATAAATCAGATTTATTACTTGACCTAAACTACGAGTAAGATCATTCCCCTTAATGGAATCGATTCCAACCTTTGCATTTTGAACCTTTTTGAATCTACTCTCAGATTCTTTATGGAATGGATCCTCAGCCCTGTCATTCAGAGGCGATGCTTCTTCACCGTTGCTTTGAAAAGTGTATTGCGAGAACTCTCTCTATGGTCATACTTCCTGGTTCTGGTAAGAACTCTAGCGGCTGCGTTTTAGACCAGCTGTAGTTTATTAAGCGTGCAGGAATAAGGAATAAGCCAATTTAAAAAGATGCGTCTTAAAGCTAAACTGTGTGATTTTTACCCCATCTAGCGGTGAAAAGGTATATGACCTTCCAGTGAATATTAGTTTCTGGAGGGGCAACATGGCGACCGACATTAGAACCCCTTACCCGTATGTATTTTCAAAGGCATATTAAACACTCACGAGAATACTTTATTACCTGAACGAAGTAAATATACATTAATGAGCACATATATTTTTGAAAGAACTAAGTGTTTTTAGCTAAGAATAAACTAAAAAAGTTACACAGTGTAGCTTTAAGCTGAGATTTAAAGATGAAAGCGATTCACTATCACGGATGCCAGATGGAGGAGAGTTCCAGAGTCTGCGAACTGAATGACTAAAGGCTCTGAAATATCAATATAATGCATTATAATGCATAATGAAATTATAAATAGAAGAATGCATCATCTATGCACTATTCTGATGATTAATATGTTGATTTGCAGGTTTTAATGCAACATGAGTCAGATAATCTGAACACAGAATAAAAGTGTAAAAGACCAAAAAAAAACAATTTTTTTCTTTTCTTCAAATTTCATGCACCATAGTGGAAGGACGATACTTTTGATAAAATAAAAATAAATAAATGTGTATTTTTTAATTTTTATGTAGCAAAAGTTTAATAAAAGGCATGATACATGAAGTTATCTAGTGTCATACACCATTTATTTACTATAAAACAACCTATCGCATCTTAAACCACTATTAAAGCGTGTGTGTGCTTGAGTGAGTGTGTGTGTTGTGTGTGCTTGAGTCAGTGTGAGTGTGTGTGCTTGAGTCAGTGTGCAGTGTGTGTGCTTGAGTCAGTGTGGTGTGTGTGCTTTTTGAGTCAGTTTTGAGTGTGTGTGTTGAGTCAGTGTGAGTGTGTGTGTTGCTGATGGTGCTGAGTCATGTGTGATGTGTGCTTGAGTCAGGAGTGGTGTGAGTCAGTGTGAGTGTGTGTGCTTGAGTCAGTGTGGTGTGTGTGCTTGAGTCAGTGTGAGTGTGTGTGCTTGAGTCATTGAGTGTGTGTGTTGATCGTGTGAGTGTATGTGCTTGAGTCAGTGTGAGTGTGTGTGCTTGAGTCAGTGTGAGTGTGTGTGCTTGAGTCAGTGTGAGTGTGTGTGCTTGAGTCAGTGTGAGTGTGTGTGCTTGAGTCAGTGTGAGTGTGTGTGCTTGAGTCAGTGTGAGTGTGTGTGCTTGAGTCAGTGTGAGTGTGTGCTGAGTCAGTGTGAGTGTGTGTGCTTGAGTCAGTGTGAGTGTGTGTGCTTGAGTCAGTGTGAGTGTGTGTGCTTGAGTCAGTGTGAGTGTGTGTGCTTGAGTCAGTGTGAGTGTGTGTGCTTGAGTCAGTGTGAGTGTGTGTGCTTGAGTCAGTGTGAGTGTGTGTGCTTGAGTCAGTGTGAGTGTGTGTGCTTGAGTCAGTGTGAGTGTGTGCTTGAGTCAGTGTGAGTGGTGTGTGAGTCAGTGTGAGTGTGTGTGCTTGAGTCAGTGTGAGTGTGTGTGCTTGAGTCAGTGTGAGTGTGTGTGGTCTTGAGTGTGTGCTTGAGTAGTTGAGTGTGTGCTTGAGTCAGTGTGAGTGTGTGTGCTTGAGTCAGTGTGAGTGTGTGCTGAGCATTGAGTGTGGTCAGTGTGAGTGTGTGTGCTTGAGTAGTGTGAGTGTGTTCAGTGTGAGTGTGTGTGCTTGAGTCAGTGTGATGGTGTGTGTGCTTGAGTCAGTGTGAGTGTGTGTGCTTGAGTCAGTGTGATGTGTGTGCTTGAGTCAGTGTGAGTGTGTGTGCTTGAGTCAGTGTGAGTGTGTGTGCTTGAGTCAGTGGTGAGTGTGTGGCTTGAGTCAGTGTGAGGTGTGTGCTTGAGTCAGTGTGAGTGTGTGTCTTGAGTCAGTGACATGAGTGTGTGCTTGAGTCAGTGTGAGTGTGTGCTTGAGTCAGTGTGAGTGGTGTGCTTGAGTCAGTGTGAGTGTGTGTGCTTGAGTCAGTGTGAGTGTGTGCTGAGTCAGTGTGAGTGTGTGCTTGAGTCAGTGTGGTGTGTGCTGAGTCAGTGTGAGGTGTGTGCTGATCAGTGTGTGTGTGTGTTGAGTCAGTGTGAGTGTGTGCTTGAGTCAGTGTGAGTGTGTGCTGAGTCAGTGTGAGTGTGTGCTTGAGTCAGTGTGATGTGTGTCTTGAGTCAGTGTGAGTGTGTGCTTGAGTCAGTGTGAGTGTGTGTGCTTGGTCATGTGAGTGTGTGTGCTGAGTCAGTGGAAGCTCGTACACACCGGACGAATATCGGCTCGCGTTATTCGTCAGCGTTTTTCAACGCGTTTTTTGTGTTCACTACCCAAGCGTTTTTCGCTGACGATGAGCCGAGTGAACATGCAAATTCATTCCCTGACATTAGATGGCGCTTAATGTACAGAAATACCCCGGTCCACAAAGTGCTTCTGACACTCGCTTGTCACTCAGAAGAAGAGAGCAAGTTTGTCGCGTTTGTCATACAGTTCTTTATTCTCATTTGTGTATCTTTATATTGACACCAACAAGACCAGCAGCTGCAGCTCTACATTCATCTGACCTTGCATCTTCCTCGTCTTATTTCTTCCAGGCAGAGTGTAGTAGTAGCAAAGAGTATAGAAGCACAAGAGGCGAAACTCTGATGCTTTTCTGGTAACAGCCACTAGATGGCGCTTCGGGAGCGCGGCCGCCATTGTGGGATGAAGATTCCAACGGGAGTTACTGGACAACAGCACAGATAACAGTTTTTTGAGGTAGTTTTTTCTTGCATTATAGAATATTTCCATTTTATGCAACTTTACACATTTACTACTATTATTAGTTACCAACTCCACTTGGCCTGAAATATATTTTGTACGTTTTAATCCCTGGATCATGCTACAAACATGATGATCTTATGGAACATTATGCATTGCTGTGTCCGTTATCCTATAATTGCCACAATTCTGTACAGTGGCTGTGTTTTTGTTTACATAGTCTTGCTTTAACGGTCATTAATATACGATATAAGAAGTTTACTGTAAAGCTATTTCTATTGCTGTTGTAACTTGTATAGGCCTATATTGTACAAATAGAGAGTTTGTAGGCCTACTACTGTATACGTGTTGTTGTAGCCATTAAATAAGCGCATTTAGTTTCATATTTGTTGAAATATTATGTTTTTTTCCCCATATTGATTATGAAAAGTGAACAGCATGAGTATGATATCTGGAGACATTAAGTGGCTCATACATGATTTTGACTCATTAGCCTACGCTGTGTTTTGTAGAAAGCCTTTCTTTAAAATTAATTTCGTTTTGTATAAATTGTATCTTATTATTATTATTTTTTTTTAATTTAATCGGCTGGATTTAATAAATGGCAAATATAGCAGACATAATCATGACATCCGGCGCCGGCGCTCGTCGTGAACTTGAGCGAATCTCATCATAAATTAACCGAAATATGCCTCAGACATGAGAAATATAGAAAGCTTGCAACTAAATATTTAAACGAAACTATTCCAAACGAAAAGAAATAGGCTACTCTCTGATTATGTTGCACACTCACATATGTTGAAATAACGAGATATTATGTTGAAATAACATTATAAATAATACATCTTTAAATATAGGCCTATTTGATTGAATGCTGAATGTTGTGCTTATTCAATTTAGTAAAATTAAAACTTTAGTTGTGATAATTAAAATTATTGAATATTAAATATCGAAGTTTTGCTCATTTAATAATAGTATACAATATAGGCTATAAGTGCGCAGCTCCCCCTGTCAATGATCTAGCACCCCCTCGGCACCTGCGTTAAAAAATCTGGCGCTGCCCCCTCTTTTTACATAATTATTCCAACCTAAAAATGACCTCTGCACTGGACTAAATATATGTATAATATATGACTGCCGAGTGGCTTTCACCCCAAAATGGCGGAAGCGTAGCGCTGCTGCTGGGCGCTGGTGTTGCAATGGAACGTTCTATTGGCTTTCACTTCTTGTAAATATACGTTCTTTGGTAGTAGACGGACGCTGTGTATCTTCTTTGCCATTACGTATGTGTGCTCGCCAAGACTGTTTTGTGTTTGAGCGCCCCCAGGTCGTGTTTTACTGTAACTTCAGAAGCTCCAGACACGTGAGCAAAAGCGCCAATCTCATTGGTCGGATAGTTTTTGACGCGGCGCGTCAAACTAAAAAAACGAACCCGAGGCGTTTTTTTAAAAATGACGCTTTTACGCGTGGCGTTTTACGCGTCGGTGTGAACACTCACATTGGCGCCCTTTGTTTAGTCACGAGGCGTTAAACGTCGGCGAATAACGCGCGCGAAATTCGTCCCGGTGTGAACAGGCCTTTAAACGTCGGCGAATAACGCGCGCGAAATTCGTCCCGGTGTGAACAGGCCTTGAGTGTGTGCTTGAGTCAGTGTGAGTGTGTGTCTTGAGTCAGTGTGAGTGTGTGTGCTTGAGTCAGTGTGAGTGTGTGCTTGAGTCAGTGTGAGTGTGTGTGCTTGAGTCAGTGTGAGTGTGTGTGCTTGAGTCAGTGTGGTGTGTGCTGAGTCAGTGTGAGTGTGTGCTTGAGTCAGTGTGAGTGTGTGCTTGAGTCAGTGTGAGTGTGTGTGCTTGAGTCAGTGTGAGTGTGTGTGCTTGAGTCAGTGTGAGTGTGTGTGCTTGAGTCAGTGTGAGTGTGTGTGCTTGAGTCAGTGTGAGTGTGTGTGCTTGAGTCAGTGTGAGTGTGTGTGCTTGAGTCAGTGTGAGTGTGTGTGCTTGAGTCAGTGTGAGTGTGTGTGCTTGAGTCAGTGTGAGTGTGTGCTTGAGTCAGTGTGAGTGTGTGCTTGAGTCAGTGTGAGTGTGTGCTTGAGTCAGTGTGAGTGTGTGCTTGAGTCAGTGTGAGTGTGTGCTTGAGTCAGTGTGAGTGTGTGTGCTTGAGTCAGTGTGAGTGTGTGTGCTTGAGTCAGTGTGAGTGTGTGTGCTTGAGTCAGTGTGAGTGTGTGTGCTTGAGTCAGTGTGAGTGTGTGTGCTTGAGTCAGTGTGAGTGTGTGCTTGAGTCAGTGTGAGTGTGTGTGCTTGAGTCAGTGTGAGTGTGTGCTTGAGTCAGTGTGAGTGTACATGTCTCTGTGAGTGCGTGCGTGTTTGTGTGTGCGTGTGCATGTCTGTGTGTGTGTGTGTGTGTGTTTTGTGAGTGTGCATGTCTCTGTGAGTGTGTGCGTATTTTTGTTTATGTGTGTGTTTGTGCGCATGTGTGTAATATGTAATATTAAAAACATTATGCCTCAATCATTGACATATTCTTTATTATAAATTCAAAAAACACCCGAGCCTACATTGTGAAAATAGTTTATTAACGTGTATAAAGAACAATATATAACATTAATTCCATAGTCACAGTTTCATACGGAGCGAACAGAACATGGCATTATTTTACAATAATAGTGTAACTTGAGTTATCAGATATTCATAAGCTGTCGCTCACATTACGGATGAGCTCGGACAACACCAGCGAAGAAGACGTTTGCTCTGGATTCAGAGTCATGTGGAAGAAGTCCTTCCATGAGGGGTTTACAGGAGCCCTGGGAGAGAACACAAACACACACACACACACACACACACACACACACACACACACACACACACACACACACACACACACACACACACACACACACACACACACACACAGTTATGCCAAACATCCATGTGTAATCTTACAGTTTCATACAGTAATCTTTCCAAACACACCGTCTGTTTAAAATGAACAGTATAGTAAAATGACAATAATCAATTGAGTTTAAGAACATCAACTAAATGTGTGTAATGCGAAAGGATAACACAAAAATGTCAATGCTGTCCTAAATTATATTTATTATTACAATATTTTCTGAACATTAGGGTCCAATGAACAAATACTTATAGAATCAAGTAAATATAAAAAAAGTTCCTTTTGAACAAAATAAATAATAGACAGCAGTGTGTAAGAGTGTTTTGCAGAGCTGTGTGGGAATAAGTGTGTGTGTGGTGTGTTATGTCTACTCCTGAGCTTTTGTGAATATACTTGGAAATTTATAAATTTATAGCAATGTGCACAATAGAGTATATCATTTTTAAACTATGACAGATTTTAAATTGCATATCTTAAAGGCTATATAAAGATGTGCAAATACTTCACTCAAAATATCAAAAATCAAAATATTTGGTAACACTTTACAATAAGGTTTCATTTGTTAATATGAGTCAACAATAAAAAAATACTTTTAAATCACTTATTAATCTTGGTTAGTTAATTTCGACATTATACATTGTTAAAATAAAAAGTGGAATCGGTTACATTGTTGTTATTATTATTATTATTTAATGGACCCGAGCAAACGAACTATCAATGAAAAGTTGTATTTTGATTAACTAACATTAATAAATATTATTATAATTGTATTGCTCATTATTAATGCATTAACTAATGGGACTTTTTTATAAAGCGTTACCAAATATTTTTGATTGAGATTTGTGTTTTTGCATTATGATCACACACACACGCACAGACACACGCACGCGGACACACACACACACATGCACGGCGCACACACACACACACACACATGCACGCGCACACACACACACGCGCACACACTCTATTGACTTAGTGGTGAAATATGACCTGGTCATGTTTTGTTCATGTATATGTCTGTTTATATTATGTATATGCGTGTACTATATTAATATTAATATTGATGTTGATTGTACCTCTGCTCAGATCCAGAGCATTCCTCCAAACTCCAGGCCGAATTCTCCTGCTTCACTCTCATTGGTCGCTTAAACAGCAGAACGTGCACGATTTCTGCAAGGCCAATCAGATCAACCTGTTGCAAGAGCAGAAATAAGCTCAAAAATTAAATGCAACAATTATTGCTTTTTACACATCTCATCAGGCCAATCAGCTCGTGCCATAGTTGCGCCAACATTCAGAAATCTGTGGAAGATATCACTGAACATTAATTTAACTATAGCAAAAGTAAATTTCTTATGTAAATTTTTCATCCGTTTTATTGTGTTTATTTAAAATTAGACAAATCTGATATATTATTTTTAATCTCATATAGCTGTTATTTTACAGTTATCGTTCTTTAATGCTACACCCGCTGTGCAGGCGGGGCATGTTGTCACACTGAGTTACAATGAGCCACTATTAGAACTATAATATTCTATTCTATACTTTTATGAATTCTATTGAGAAACAGAGTTAATGTTCAGAAATGATTAGTTATTATGTATTAAACTATGCTGTATAGCAGTGTTTTTGCATTGTGTTTGTTGTCAAACTCAAAAAATGCCATTATTTTATATGAAAAATTAATAATTGTATTTTACCGAGAAAATATTTTAGTTTGTCTTGTATATATTTTTTGATTATATCAGATAACATTATAATCTGTCATGTAGCAGTGTACCCTGACTATGGGGCATGTTGTCACATTACACTTCCATTCTTTTGGGGTAAAAAAAAAAGTATACACTGTATTAATGACACAAAAACACATAATTGTAGTAGACATGTAAATTAATGCAGATATCTTGAACCCAGAGTGAACTTACACAAACTGAGAACGTCAAAAAGTGTTGATACACACTACTGTTCAAAAGTTTGGGGTCGTAAGATGTTTAATGTTAGTAAAAGAAGTCTCTTCTGCTCACCAAAGCTGCATTTATTTGATTAAAAATACAAAACAAACCCAGTAATATTGTGAAATATTATTATAATGTAAATCAGCTGTTTTCTATGTGAATATATAGTAAAGTGTAATTTATTCCTGTGATCAAAGCTGAATTTATCATCATTACTCCAGTCTTCAGTGTCACATGATCCTTCAGAAATCACTATAATATGATGATCTGATGCTCAAGAAACATTTATGATTATTATCACAGTTGAAAACAGTTTTGCTGCTTCATATTTTTGTGCAAAACGTGATTCATTTTTTTTCAGTATTCTTTGAAAGTTCAAGAGAAAAGCATTTAATTAAAAAAAGAAATATTTTGCATTATTATAAATGTCTTTACTGTCACTTTTGATCAATTTAATGCATCCTTTCTGAAGAAAACTATTCATTTCTTTAAAAATAAAATCGTATGACCCCAAACGTTTGACCGGTAGTGTGTATGTAAGGAGAGAGGATGATGTACCTGATAAGGTGAGGCAGAAGGCGACAGAAGACCCTGTTGTATGTACTTCTGTGCAGAAGGAAGATCTTGTGCAGTTTTCACGTCTTTCTGGAGCTGCAGATCCACTGCGTCTGAAAAATCTAGTGCTGTGATGCCACTGCCACACACACACACACACACACACACACTGAACAGCTTGGAAACTGGTGTCAATAATAAACATATGTTTGTGTGTGTTTGTGTGTGTGTGTTGTATTCATGTACCTGTGGTAAGAGTACAGTTTGTCTGGCTTCAGGCCTCCAAGGACCACCTGACAGGCATGAAACTGCTTCACCAACTCAAGTAACTGGAGGACTAAACGTGAGACATCCCGTCCAGTAATCAGTTTAGTGTGGAGATCCTACAGGTGGAAAGATGACATCAGAAATGTTTGATTGAGGACTTAAGGGTATGGAAGCTCGTTTCCGCCACAGAATAAAAAAAATAAAAAGGGTAATTGCGACGTTTATTCTCACAATTCCGGGTGATATAAAGTCACAATTGCGTGATAGTCACAATTGCATGATATAGTCACAATTGCATGATATAGTCACAATTGCATGTTATAAAGTCACAATTGCGTGATATAAAGTCACAATTGCATGTTATAAAGTCACAATTGCGTGATATAGTCACAATGGCGTGATATAAAGTCACAATTGCATGTTATAAAGTCACAATTGTGTGATATAAAGTCACAATTGCGTGATATAAAGTCACAATTGCATGATATAGTCACAATTGCATGTTATAAAGTCACAATTGCGTGATATAAAGTCACATTGCGTGATATAGTCACAATTGCGTGATATAAAGTCACAATTGCGTGATATAGTCACAATTGCGTGATATAAAGTCACAATTGCATGTTATAAAGTCACAATTGCGGTTTATTCACAATTGCGTGTGATATAAAGTCACAATTGCTGTATAAGTCACAATTGCGTGATATAGTCACAATGCTGATATAGTCACAATTGCTGTTATAAAGTCACAATTGGTGAATTATATAAAGTCACAATTGCGTGTTATAAAGTCACAATTGCGTATATAGTCACAATTGCGTGATTAGTAATTATATAAATCACAATTGCATGTTATAATAAATGGATTACACAATTGTGTGTAATTATAAGTCACAATTGCGTGATATAAAGTCACAATTGCGTGATAAGTCACAATTGCGTGTTATAAAGTCACAATTGCGTGATATAAAGTCACAATTGCGTGATATAAGTCACAATTGCGTGATATAAGTCACAATTGCGTGTATAAAGTCACAATTGCGTGTATAAGTCACAATTGCGTGATATAAAGTCACAATTGCGTGTTAAGCCAATTGCGTGTTATAAAGTCACAATTGCGTGATTAAAGTCACAATTGCGTGTAGTCACATTGTTAAAGTCACAATTGCGATTAGTAAATTTATATAGTCACAATTGCGTGTATAAAGTCACAATTGCGTGATATAAGTCACAATTGCGTGATATAAAGTCACAATTGCGTGATATAAGTCACAATTGCGTGATATAAAGTCACAATTGCGTGTATAAGTCACAATTGCGTGTTATAAAGTCACAAATTTCATGTATAATTTAAGTCACAATTGCGTGATTTAAAGTCACAATTGCGTGTTATAAAGTCACAATTGCGTGTTATAAGTCACAATGCGTGATATAAGTCACAATTGCGTGATATAAAGTCACAATTGCGTGATATAAATCACAATTGCGTGATATAAGTCACAATTGCGTGATTTAAAGTCACAATTGCGTGATATAAAGTCACATTGCGTGATATAAAGTCACAATTGCGTGTTATAAAGTCACAATTGCGTGTTATAGTCACAATTGCGTGATATAAAGTCACAATTGCGTGATTATAAAGTCACAATTGGTGTTATAAAGTCACAATTGCGTGATATAAAGTCACAATTGCGTTAGTAATATAAAGTCACAATTGCGTATAAAGTCACAATTGCGTGATATAAAGTCACAATTGCGTGATTAAAGTCACAATTGCGTGTTATAAAGTCACAATTGCGTGATATAAAGTCACAATTGCGTGATATAAAGTCACAATTGCGTGTATAAAGTCCAATGCGTATTAAAGTCACAATTGCGTGTTATAAAGTCACAATTGCGTGATATAAAGTCACAATTGCGTGTTATAAAGTCACAATTGCGTGTTATAAAGTCACAATTGCGTGATATAAAGTCACAATTGCGTGTTATAAAGTCACAATTGCGTGTTATAAAGTCACAATTGCGTGATATAAAGTCACAATTGCGTGTTATATGCGTGATATAAGTCACAATTGCGTGATTAGTCACATTGCTGTATAAAGTCACAATTGCGTGTATAAGTCACAATTGCGTGTATAAAGTCAATTGCTGTTATAAGTCACAATTGCGTGATATAGTCACAATTGCAGTTATAAAGTCACAATTGCGTGTTATAGTCACAATTGCGTGATTATAAAGTCACAATTGCGTGTTATAAAGTCACAATTGTATTAAAGTCACAATTGCGTGTATAAAGTCACAATTGCGTGATTATAAGTCACAATTGCGTGATATAAAGTCACAATTGCGTGTTATAAAGTCACAATTGCGTGATATAAAGTCACAATTGCGTGATATAAAGTCACAATTGCGTGATATAAAGTACAAATTGCGTGTTATAAAGTCACAATTGCGTGATATAAAGTCACAATTGCGTGTTATAAAGTCACAATTGCGTGATATAAAGTCACAATTGCGTGATATAAAGTCACAATTGCGTGATATAAAGTCACAATCTATAGTCACAATTGCGTGTATAAAGTCACAATTGCGTGATATAAAGTCACAATTGCGTGATATAAGTCACAATTGCGTGTTATAAAGTCACAATTGCGTGATATAAAGTCACAATTGCGTGATATAAAGTCACAATTGCGTGTTATAAGTCACAATTGCGTGATATAAAGTCACAATTGCGTGATATAGTCACAATTGCGTTATAAAAGTCACAATTGCGTGTATAAAGTCACAATTGCGTGATATAAAGTCACAATTGCGTGTATAAAGTCACAATTGCGTGATATAAAGTCACAATTGCGTGATATAAAGTCACAATTGCGTGATAAAAAGTCACAATTGCGTGTTATAAAGTCACAATTGCGTGATATAAAGTCACAATTGCGTGATATAAAGTCACAATTGCGTGTATATAAGTCACAATTGCGTGTATAAGTCACAATTGCGTGTTATAAAGTCACAATTGCGTGATATAAAGTCACAATTGCGTGATATAAAGTCACAATTGCTGGCTGATTATAAAGTCACAATTGCGTGATATAAAGTCACAATTGCGTGATATAAAGTCACAATTGCATGTTATAAAGTCACAATTGCGTGATATAAAGTCAAATTGCGTGATATAAGTCACAATTGCGTGTTATAAAGTCACAATTGCGTGATATAAAGTCACAATTGCGTGATATAAAGTCACAATTGCGTGTATATAAAGTCACAATTGCTGTTATAAGTCACAATTGCGTGATATAAAGTCACAATTGCATGTTATAAAGTCACAATTGCATGTTATAAAGTCACAATTGCATGTTATAAAGTCACAATTGCGTGTATAAAGTCACAATTGCATGTTATAAAGTCACAATTGCATGTTATAAAGTCACAATTGCGTGATATAAAGTCACAATTGCATGATATAAAAGTCACAATTGCATGTTATAAAGTCACAATTGCTGATATAAAGTCACAATTGCGTGATATAAGTCACAATTGCATGTTATAAGTACAATGCGTTATAAGTCACAATTGCATGTTATAAAGTCACAATTGCGTGATATAAAGTCACAATTGCATGTTATAAAGTCACAATTGCGTGATATAAGTCCAATTGCATGTTATAAAGTCAAATAATCAATTGCATGTTATAAAGTCACAATTGCATGTTATAAAGTCACAATTGCGTGATATAGTCACAATTGCATGTTATAAAGTCACAATTGCGTGTCATAAAGTCAAATTGCGTGATAAAAAGTCACAATTGCGTGTCATAAAGTCACAATTGCGTGATATAAAGTCACAATTGCGTGATATAAAGTCACAATTGCATGTTATAAAGTCACAATTGCATGTTATAAAGTCACAATTGCATGTTATAAAGTCACAATTGCATGTTATAAAGTCACAATTGCATGTTATAAAGTCACAATTGCATGTTATAAAGTCACAATTGCATGTTATAAAGTCACAATTGCATGTTATAAAGTCACAATTGCGTGATAAAAAGTCACAATTGCGTGTCATAAAGCCAGAATGATTAAATATAAACTCGCAATTGTGAGATAAAAAGGTCACAATTATCTTTTAAAATGTGTTATTCTGTGGTGGAAACAAGCTTCCATACTTGCAGAGGTTTACGAGGAAAAGAAAAGTTAATCTACGAGAAGAACCTCGATGGTCTGTCCATGAGGAACCCTCCAGAGAGTCATGCAGCCGTTCTCGAACACGTAGCAGGAGATCTGGACCAGGCCGTCCTGTTGATCATGTGACAGTCGAGCTCTGAGCCGAGAGCTGATGAAGAAATCCCACGGCACTGAGGAAGAGTCCAGCTGGACAGGGCAAACACAGGGATGAGGACAGTACAGGGAATACGTCAACATCGGAGAGAAATCACGACATGTTTTTTAGTCAAAAACATGACTAATTAAATATATAAGAAATGTTTATATATATAATATTAGTGCTGTGAAATCGATTAATCGCCTATCATAAATATGATACGTGTGTTTTATATATTATAAACAAGTATACATTACATACACAGTATATATGCGTGTCTGTATGTACACACACTATATATATGTATATATATATATACATACATATATATATATATATATATACACACACATTATATGAACACAAACGTTTATGTTAGATACGATTAATATATATATATATATGAGAGAGAGGTGAGATGATAGATAGATAGATAGATAGATAGATAGATAGATAGATAGATAGATAGATAGATAGATAACACAAAACTAAAGTCAGAATTATTCTTATCTTGTCTGAATGTTGGTATGTTTAGTGTGTGTTTTAAATGTTATATAAATGTATTCATGCATTTTTTTTTTACTGGTTTGGGGTCAGTAAAAGTTTAGTTTAAAGGCAAATACTTTTATTCTGCAAGGTTGCTTTAAATCAGTGTTTCTCAAACTTTTTCAGCCCAAGGACCACTTTATCTTCCAATTTTTTTCTGAGGACCACCTAACAAAATCCCACTCTAACACGCCCCCAAAAAACAACAAAATTGTAAGGATAAGCTAAATTTAAGTTTAATATGCATATAACAAGCCAAAAACTAGTTATTCAAACACAAATGCAATAATATGATCAGAAATTATTATATGAATTTTATTTTATTACTTTTTATATTTGAAAAAGTAAATGTAAAATGAGCTGCAGCTTAATATGAACAACAAACTGCACAGGTGGGGAAAAAACTGCAATTAAACACACTGTAACAGCCTAGGTCCCCCCTAATGCCATTCCAAACAGCCATTAGTTTAAAACTGAGGTGGCGGGTATATGAAGTCTATGGTTGTAACTATGGTAACAATAAAATGCTGAAAAAAAATTCCCCCTTAATGTCCAATATCACACATGATTACTGAATTTTGGGGTTTTACACATGAAACAAAAACTAGTACATTACAAAAGCTTCAGATTTTATATTTTGAGATTTCCATCTAAAACTTAACATTTGTGGTGCTGTAGTCTTGCTGCATTCAGTGGACGCTTGGTCTTTTCTTTAGACTCCTCTTTGGTTTAGCCATCGATCCATTTTTACGTTATTAAAACAGAATGGCAAGAACTGTTATCACAGTTTTGTGTCGCTTTAATGTTTCCATGGTGACGCGTCATTGCTTGTCACGTGACACAGCGCAAACATAAAACAGCGCTGAATGAATGATGATCTGCTTTTATGTCATTTTTCCTTTTTTATTCAAAATATTCACAAATGTATTCGCTATAACATGAAACACTGATATTCCGATTGTCAAATATGTGCACGTGCCACGTGGATGTGTTTTGTTGTTTAAACACCTTTATAACGATCGCGTTAGTTGAGCTGTATGTGCGATGGGCGGCGCCATGTTAGTTTAACGTGTCAATTCCTCAACTTCTCAAAAAATACACGAAAGTAAGTGGCCGTTGAACTGGGAGAAGAATAGGGTAAAATGTAAAGCTACTTACACAATGTATATCTGATATGAATAAAACGTGTCTCTTTTTATAATGGAAATGATTATTATTGCCGCTTCCATAGACATCAGTGTGTATTTTACAAACTCAAAATCATTGTTTTGCTAGTATTTGTGTATTTAAATGCCTGAAAGCTAAAATAAACATTATGTGGTTGAAAACACTGAATAGTTGTGATATATGACAGCACTGAGTGCGTCTGTCTCTGGCTCAGCGCCAGCCAACGCGCGAAAGCACATTTGAATTTAGCAGTTGATCACGTGATGCACTGACCGTTCTAATAACACCGGTGTGATCGTACGCCCAGGGACCAGCCAAGACTGATCACACCATTGTGATCGTACGTGTGAAAGGGTTAAATAAGTGACGATTTTGTAAACACTTGCCTAGTTTAGGTCATCTTTTCGCGGACCACTAGGGGGCGATGGCGGACCACACTTTGAGAATTACTGCTTTAAATGGATCAAAAGTCAATGTTAAGACATTTATAAAAAGAAATCTATATTTCAAATAAATATAATAGATAAAAGGTTATCTTGAGTCACATCATTCCCTCTCTGATATGCAATCATGCTTCAGAGCTGGTCATGGGTGCACCTCAGCAACACTAAAGGTCCTAAACGATGTTAGAACAGCTCTCGACCAAAAACAACACTGTGCAGCTTTTTTTACTCACTTGGCCAAAGCTTTCGATTCTGTCAATCACAGTATTCTTATTGGAAAACTTAAGGCCCTGGGTCTCTCAAATACGTGCCTTTCTTGGTTTTCTAATTATTTCACTGACAGATTTCAGTGTGTTAAAGGGTACCTATCATGGAATTTTGAAAATTACCTTTCATGTAGTGTGTAACATAGATCTAAGTGAACAAAAACATCCTGCAAAGTTTTAAATATGAAAGTTCACCGTATACAAAGTTATTGTCTCTCAAAAGTAAGAGTCGACTCTGAGTCGCTGATATGAATCGATAGACAAACGATGCTTTCTCTCTAGCTTTCGTACGTCACTTGTAAAAGTTATTTGAATTCGACACGCCCACTCAGTGCGCGCGCCAGCAGACAGAGAAACCTGACAACATCATGTCCACGAGACTCTGTTCTGAAGTGCGAATCAAAAGCAAACTTTTTTTTCCACTGCCCAGGGACAAGCATGTGAAGACTCAGTGGCTAGAGTTTATATTTACAACTATACCACACAAGTATAGCCACCTTGAGCTGTGTTCGCGTTATTTTAATGACGATCGCTTCACAAACACAAATACTTTCAAGTGTGGATTCGCGAGTCGGCTGATTTAGGAAGGTGCAATACCAAGTTTATTTGGATCAGCTTCCTCCTCCAAATCACAACCTGTAAGTACTATTAATAATTGTTGCTTTTATGTGTGTGTGTGTGTGTGTGTGCGCGCACGTGCGTGTGTGTGTGTGTGTGTGTGTGTGTGAGAGAGAGTGAGAGTTACACTCAGTAGCTTCTAGGTCTCCAATGTCATTTTTTTTTATTTTTGAAATATGTGAAATTATGTGAAGCGTATTGTAGTACTGCAGTGCTTTATCAATATGTTTAAGCTTTGGGCTAACGCAAAATATAACTGACTGGGTCATCTGACCAATCACCGCCGATTAGCGTCACGCAAAGGAGGGGTTTGGACAAATGAGTCGTCAAACGAATCATTAGGGAGTCGGTGAGCAAATCAGGTAAAAATAAATGCATATTATAAGACAACAAAATTGTTTTTTGTCATTGCATGCATGTAAAACTGTTGTTGGGGACTCCCAGAACATTATTAGGAACATTTTAAATGCCATAATAGGTGCCCTTTGAGTCTGAGGGCCTGCTGTCTGAGCCTTTGGCTGTATCTATGGGGGTGCCCCAGGGCTCGATTCTCGGCCCGATGTTATTCTCTGCATTTATCAATGATGTCGCTCGTGCTGCGGCAACTCTCTTATTCATCTTTACACAGACGACACCGTCGAAGACATTCAATTAGCCTTCTGTGATCTTCAATTGTCTCGAAGCTCTAGTAAAACAAAATGCATGATTTTTAAATCATACACATTCTGTATCTTTGTGCCCAATAAACATCACCCTGAATGGGTCTAAGCTGGAATATGTGGAGAAATACAAATACCTAGGGGTCTAGCTAGATCCCTCGCTTTCCTTTAAAAACCCACATAAACCATCTCCAGTCAAAGATCAAGTCCAGGACCGGGTTTCTATTCCGAAATAAAGCTTCATTTACTCCTCCTGCAAAACTGGCCACTGTGAAATTGACCATCATCCCAATGCTTGACTTTAGTGATGTTGTCTACAGAACTGCTTCTAATTCTTTACTCAAGAAATTGGACGATGTTTACCATAGTGCTATTCGCTTTATTACTAAAGCCCCATATAATACCCACCACTGCACTCTTTCTCACTAGTTGGATGGCCTTTCGTTACACAATCGGCGCCTAAATCACTGGTATCAGTTAATTTACAAGTCCATACTAGGCAAAACACCATCTTACCCAAGTACTCTAATAACCATTTCAGTGCCTGTATTTAACCTACGTTCGAGTAAATATATCTCTCTAGACCCTACAAAAGCCCACAACTCTTTTGGCCGCTCTTCATTTAAAATTTTCTGCTGCAAATGGTTGGAACACTTTACAAAAGTCTCTAAAATTAGAATCCACTGTTTCGATCACTACTTTTAACGTTTTACTCTCAAATGTATTGATGGACCACTGTTGATGCTCTTTGTGAACAAAGACTTATGAATCTTTGCACATACTCAAATGGCTGTCACTGCATTTATTTGCACATTTCAATTTACCCATGTTGGACTGTACTATTATCCCACTGCTATTTCTTTTGCACTGCCATTTTCACATTTGTAAACCAAGTTTTTCAATTTTTATTTTTATGCATTGTCCAGTACTTTTTAACCGAATCTGAATGTTTTTTTTTATATTCATGACTGTGTATTTGTATGTTGGTATGTCATGTGTAATTTAATGTCGCCTTGTACCCTGCACCTTATCTTGGCCAGGTCGCGGTTGCAGATGAGAACCTGTTCTCAACCGATAAACCTGGTTAAATAAAGGTAAATAATAATAATAAAATGTTGTTCCTTTGAGCGCTTTTAATCATCAAAGAATGCTAAAAAAGGTATTATGGCTTCCACAAGTATATTAAGCAACAACTGTTGAACATAAATTCAAATGAGCTTTATTATTATTAATGAGAGAGAGAGAGAGAGAGAGAGAGAGAGAGAGAGAGAGAGAGAGAGAGAGAGAGAGAGAGAGAGAGAGAGAGAGAAGAGAGAAAGCGCTCAAGTATAAATCTAAAAGTTAAAGGATATTATAATAATAATAGTAATAATAATAATAATTCATTACATTTATATAGCGCTTTTCTCGGCACTCAAAGCGCTTTACATAGAAGGGGGGGAATCTCCTCAACCACCACCAGTGTGCAGCTCCACCTGGATGATGCGACGGCAGCCATATTGCGCCAGTACGCCCACCACACACCAGCTTACTGGTGGAGAGGAGACAGTGATGAAGCCAATCAGTATATGGGGATGATTAGGAGGCCATGATGGACAGAGGCCAAGGGGCAAATTTGGCCAGGATGCCGGGGCTACACCCCTACTCTTTCGAAAGACATCCTGAGATTTTTTGTGACCACAGAGAGTCAGGGCCTCGGTTTAACGTCTCATCCGAAGGAGGGTGCTATTATGACAGTATATTGTCCCCATCACTACACTGGGGCGTTAGGACCCACACAGACCACAGGGATAGCACCCCCTGCTGGCCTCACTAACACCTCTTCCAGCAGCAACCTGGTTTTCTCAGAAGGTCTCCCATCCAGGTACTAACCAGACTCAGCCCTGCTTAGCTTCAGTGGGCAACCAGTCTTGGGCTACAGGGTGATATCATGAACAATATATCAACAAAGTATAAATACACAAGAGTGTGTATATATTTATCGTCAACGAGTGGATCTCTGAGTGAGTGAGTGAGTGGATGCGGGGCTCATTTGCATATTCATAGAACCGCACATACTAAATGAGGCAAGGGTGTCGAGTTACATTCAAGATATTTTAAGACGTGAAGACAAGGAAAAAAAAAACCCTTAAATATGTCATTTTGGTGATTAAAGATTTTTTAAGAAATACAATTACCGGCTACGGGGGACTTTAATAAATACTACAATAATACATAAATAATGCTACTATCACTATCTAGGGCTGTACAACATACACACCTTCAGAAGGACAGAAGCATTGCTGGAAGAGTAAATGGTGCAATCTTTCATCATATCGCGGTAAAACAACATCTCTCCATCTGAAAGTGTGTGGAATATTAATATATTAAGCATTATTTTGACAACATTACTGTAACTGTGCATGAGTTTTCCATATACCGAGATTTAAGTCCCCGCTGGTGTCGGGCAGAGGTTCGGTTTTACGGTGAAAGTTGTGAAACGTGGTCTCGTCTGCTTGCTGGAACAGCCTGGATCTCACACCGAGACCGCAGACGTCAGCTGATTCAGTGACTGACACTGTGTGCACAAATACAAACATGTTAAAAAGATGCAAGATCATATACCATACATGGTTTCTGCAGGTTTCACAAAGTCAAATTTAAGACCTTTTTAAGACCATTATGAATGAAATTTAAGACCTATATCACGACATAAAAAAAACAAAAGCTCAAAGCTGATTGGCTGTTGCATGTCTATTGTGGCTGTCTATTTTGTAATACAGCTAATTATATTTGGACTAGTGAAATAAGGAACTGCAACACCACAGAATAAATAAAAAAAGTATTCCAAAGCCCTGCAGGAGCATTTCAATGAGATTTACATGGACGTAGGAAAATTACAGGATCAGTTCACTTATAAAAAAACTTTTGCTGATAATTTACTCACCCCCATGTCATCCAAGATGTCCATGTCTTTCTTTCTACAGTCGAAAAGAAATGAAGGTTTTTGATGAAAACATTCCAGGATTTTTCTCCATATAATGGACTTTAATGGGACCCAAACGTTTCAAGGTCCAAATGACAGACAGTTTTGCGCGTTCGTGACCTTTTTAACGTAATTGCGTATCACGTGACACACGAACGTGCACCACAGAACAGAGCAAGGCGAGCATTTGTGCTTATAAAACTTACACTTTTTTATGTATTTTTGAAATGAGCGATGGTTTGGCTAGATAAGACCCTTATTCATCGTCTGGTGTCGTTTAAAGCCCTTTGAAGCTGCACTGAAACTGTCATTTGGACCTTGAACCGTTTGGGTCCCATTGAAGTCCTTTATATGGAGAAAAATCCTGGAATGTTTTCATCAAAAACCTTCATTTCTTTTCGACTGAAGAAAGAAAGACATGGACATCTTGGATGACATGGGAGTGAGGAAATTATCAGCAAAAGTTTTTTTTATAAGTGAACTAATCCTTTAAGACCTGTTTAAAATGATTTAAGACCTAGAACACAATACTTCAGCAAATTTAAGACTTTTTAAGGTCTTAAATTGTGATTTTGAAATTATAGACTAAGACCCCGCGGGAACCCTGATCATAGAACATATTTGGGCGGTGGGGAAATTACCAGATGATGTAAGATTTGTGTGTCTGGGATCTCGGTTAAACATAAACATTGTGATTTTCTTAATCATTTATTTATGAAAGCGCTTATTGATGATAACAATAAGTGTGTGTTACAGCTGCATGAATAATTGTTCAAAGATGTCGATCTCGATCAAACACACACCTGATCTTATTCCTAAATAAGTAATTCGACTGTCTATTAAAGTTTTGACAAGTCCGATCACATTCTGTTCTGTGTTCTGATTCAGAGAGAGCCGTTGTCATGTATAGATATGAAACCGCTTCATTTCAACCACACAGTATCATTATTTCTGTGTTACTATCACATATATCACAATGACTCACTCATAAATACTTCACTTGTTTCATTACTGAATGAATCAGCGTTTTTAAACGAATCTCTTGAGTGAATGATTCAATGACTTACTCATAAAGACTTCACTTGTTTCATTACTGGATGAATCAGTGTTTTTAAACAAATCTCTTGAGTGAATGATTCAATGACTTACTCATAAAGACTTCACTTGTTTCATTACTGATGAATCTTTAGCTGCGTCCCAATGTGCATACTATGCCCTAAATAGTAGGGCTGGGGTAAACGATTATTAACTAAACGATTAGTTGGGCGATTATTTTATCGATTAGTCGACTAATCTAACGACTAATTGGGCGATTAATATAAAGATTATTTTTCTGCTCCTCGATTAATAAAAAAACATAATGTATCTCAAATAAATACGAACTAGCATACTGAATCATGATACTGTATAAGCTGGCTAACGTTAGTCTAATGTTATGTATTTGAACACTGTCATTAGAACTCTATAACCCCAAAACCGTGTTATTAAAATATTTTGTACAAACATTTTTTATCATAGAGAATGTTTAAGTAGCTACTAATATCAGCTTACCAGGGAAACGGAGGCGGAGTTAGTGGTGCTTCTGCTCCTGCTGGATGATTCAGGAGAGTCTGTTCCCCGTTACCGATCAGAGCGCGCGCTGTCACGGAGCAAAGCCTTGTTTATACTCGACGCGTCCGCACGAGCGTGCGGCAAATATGACGCGTTGGGCGCGCAAGACCGGCAAAACCCCATATCGCGTGCACGGCTTCTTTTGTAACAGCGCGCGCGGCGCCGCGTCCGCGGATGAACGACTGCAAGCCGAATCTCCCCGAGCCGTACGTCTCACCGCACCCGCACCCAGTTTGCGCGTCTAAATTGCAAAGGTTTTTTTTTGTTAAGGATTTGTTTACTGTGTTTGGTTCATTTAATGGAGAGCACATTCACTTCTAGTGGTCTTCGTCCTCCATTCTGCAATGTTTCGGTCTCCCACGTGTGTTGGCGAGCTGTACTGCCGGAAACGGTGCAAAAAATAAATAAATGAAGAAGCGTCGACGCAAAAATATGGCGTCGACGTAATTTTGACGTCGAAGCGTCGACGTCATCGACGCGTCGCTACAGCACTACTAAATAGTATTGAAAATTACTAATGTCACATACTATTTAGGATGGATAGTATGCACATTGGGACGCAGCTATAGTTTTTTTTAAACGAATCTCTTGAATGAATGATTCAATGACTCACTCATAAAGACTTCACTTGTTTCATTACTGGATGAATCAGTGTTTTTAAACGAATCTCTTGAATGAATGATTCAATGACTCACTCATAAAGACTTCACTTGTTTCATTACTGGATGAATCAGTGTTTTTAAACGAATCTCTTGAATGAATGATTCAATGACTCACTCATAAAGAATTCACTTGTTTCATTACTGGATGAATCAGCGTTTTTAAACGAATCTCTTGAGTGAATGATTCAATGACAAACCCATTTTTAACAGTCTCTTGTCTCCACCTACTGGTGTAATGATGTAATGACAACATCTTTATTTGAGTTACTTTCAAAAGGTGATTTAATCTAGATTGCGATCTTTAACAATTAATTATGCAGCATAAACGGATCTAGTTTCACTAAGAGATAAACTTTAAACTGAGCTTTATTTCCCACCATTCTCCAGCACAGTCTCTGGTTCCTCCACAGCTCGGCTGATCTCAGTGTCATTAAAAGGTTTCATGGAATCCTGGGAAAATTTAGCGAAGGAAGTGCCGCCCAGCTCCTGACTGATCTCTAGGATAGGACTATGAACACAAAATACGCAAAATTATGCACAAACCAAAAGCCATCAAAAATACTGTAACATGAAATCAGATGTAACAGTGTGGCAACAACTAGTTCATGGGTTTGATTTTAAAAAAAAATGCATAAACTGATAAAAATGTGCACCTTTTGAAAAGCAAAAAATTGTTTATTACAGTATAGAGATTATTGGAGTATGTTTTACAAGAAAATACTATTCTGGACTTTCAAGTTTTACTTGAAGTTTCTTTGTAAATATTCGTGAGAATTGTTTCTAAACCCTTTTTTTCTTCAGTGCAAGACATTTTTAAGACAATTCTGCACATTTCCAGGCAGTTTAGTCACAGTAAAAGAACTTGTACGCGTGTCATACTCGAGTACCTGAGCTTCTTCTCCTCAGGGCTCATTTCTGATGCCTCGGTGGATTCGGGATTCTCCGGCAGTTTCTGCCTCTCGACTCCAGCGAACGGAGTTGAAGCGAGATGAGTGGCGCGAGCGAATTCACACGTGTCGTCTGGACTCCGGCACAGAGTCTTATTCCAGTGTCCGTTGACGATGGCTTCCTCGCAGCGAGAGATGGACGAGTCCTGCTAATGAACGCACCGTGATTACTGACACTGGCTATGTGTCCATCCACACGTTTTTATCCGCATTAAGTGATATCGAATGAAAAATTCTTTATGGAAACATGAGGCAAGTTAGCTTACAATGTTGACTATCCTGTCAGATACTCCTTATCAATTTGATTGAATTTCATGAAAATCGACTCAAATGAAATGCGTTCGGTCTCATGGGATTTTATCTTGATGGATATACGGCTTATGCGATAAACGCGGATGGAAACGTTATTACGGCGAGATCCATTTTGTCTAGCAAAACTTTGTTTGCTTGAATCATGTTGTGCAAAAATGAATGGAAACACCTTAAAATGTCTCAAATCAATTCGATATCCCAATTTGATTGCAAAACAGCATGTGACGTCATTATGCACAGGTTTTTATTCACTTTAAAGCCGTTGGATGGAAACACACTTTCATCAACTTAACTCGCAGTTTTTTTTACCAAACTTCAGATAATTCGATTGGCAAGTGGATGGAAACTTGGCTAATGACAGGAACACTATAATTACCAACACAGAGAAGAAACGGAAAGTTTACTTTCACATGACAATTCGCCCATGATTTACTCTCCCTCAAGTCATCCAAGGTGTATGTGACTTTCTTCTTTCAGACGAATACAATCAGAGTTATATTAAAAATGACTTCCTTGTTGTATAATGGTAGTGGATTGCAACCAACAGATTGAAGCTCAAAAACATGCATCAATCCATCATAAACATTTATATTTGTGGATTTGACAGACGCTTTTATTCAAAGCCACTTACATAGCATTTCAAGCTACACATTTTGCATTCTTATCAGTTCATGCTTTCCCTGGGAATCTCCTTGACCTTGGCGTTGCAAGCGCCAACGCTCTACTGTTTGAGCTGTGTGAGAAAAATATTCATATTTAAAATCTTATGACCAAACGAACATTCGGAAGTGTAATGCGACGCACTGCTGATATTTACGCTACGCCATGACGCACTATATGCTACTTCTGATGTCATAAGTTGCGCAAGTTGTTAAACTATAAATGTTTAAACTATAAATCATTTTGCTTCAGAAGGCCTTTAATAACCCGCTGGAGTCGCGTGAAGTTTGTTTATGACGGATTGATGCACGTTTTTGAGCTTCGATCCGTTGGTTGCAATCCACTGCCATTATAAAGCATGGAAGAGCCAGGATATTTTTTAATTTAACTCTGATTGTATTCGTCTGAAAGAAGAAAGTCATATAGACCTAGGATGGCTTAAATCAAGGGCTAATTTTCATTTTAAAGTGAAGTACTCCTTGAAGGAACACTGATCTCACTTTGTCAGCGGAGAGTTCTGCTTTTGACTTCGGCCCTTTCAGACTCGAGGTCGGCAGCTTCAGAGACACACGGTTTACAGAAGAGGATCTGAAATCACAAAGAAAACATAATCAGTACAGTTTAAATGAAGGAGTGGACTGAGAGCGGCCAAGAAGGGAAAAGAGTGAATAAAAAACAAACACAAAAAACTAAAAGGGAATGACAAAAAGAACAAGAAAGAGAGATGAAAAAAGGGATTGGAGAAAGATAGAAAGAAGCAAAGAAAGAAAGAGCTACAAAAAAAGGACAAAAAAAATTAAAGAAAGACCGAACAATATAAAAGACAGAATGCAGAAAGAACAACGATAAAAAGGAAAAAAGATAAAAGAAAAAATATAATAGAAAGATGGAAAGGAAGAACAATAAATAGAACAAAAAAAAGAATAAACGGATGACAAGATAGAAAGGAAGAATAATATACAAGAACAATAAAAATGAAAGAGTGATGCAAGAAAGATGAATGATAAAATGATAAGAAAACGATAGAAATGAAGAAAGGCAGCTAGTATCTCACGGTTTGTTGTCTGTCTGTCCTCAGAAGCACTGAATGGTTACTGTGGCCGTTTTCTGCTGTTGAACGTCACTTCCACCTGAACACACACACACACACACACACATTAGCACTAAACTTCACTTGAACACACACGTTTAGCACTGGAACTTCACCTGAACACACACACACACACACACACACACACACACACTCACGTTTCAGCACTGGAACTTCACCTGATGAACACACACTCATGTGTTTTAGCACTAGAACTTCACCTGAACACACACACACGTGTTTTAGCACTGGAACTTCACCTGAACACACACACACACACACACACACACACACACACACACACACACACACACACACACACACACACACACGTGTTTTAGCACTGGAACTTCACCTGAACACACACACACACACACACACGTTTTTAGCACTGGAACTCACCTGAACACACACTCATGTGTTTTAGCACTGGAACTTCATCTGAACACACACACACACACACACACACACACACACACACACACACACACACACACACACACACGTATTAAAGACAGGAGTGGCTGGAGAAACTCACTCTGATTCATGTCCTCCTCTCGACTCACTAAACTCTTCCTGAATCACACAACAGGAAAAACATCAGCACAAACATTTAAATGCAAATACCTCAACCTTTGTTAAAGCATTATAAGAGCTGACCTCTGAACCACATGACCTTCTCCCTGCTCGCTGTATATTACGAATGGAGCTCGTTTCCCCACAGACTCACACGAGCCAGTCGAATCAGCCTCTTCGTCAACGACCTAGACCAAGAATTTAAATTATACCGTTAAATCAGGAACCGGACACACGCTGATTGTGTCTGAAAGTTCATTTTAAAATGCAAAACATGCGTTTAAAGGGATCCTTCACCTGAAACTTTAGCTCCTTAATTCCTTACTCTCCCTGAGGTCAGGGGTTAAAAAGGTGAGGGAGAGGGGGGAGGGGTTGCTAATACAATGCTAAATCATAAATCAGATGTACCTATGAACAATAACATGTCCAGCAATCGATTTAAATAGTACATTGGCTTTAATTTGTCGTTTAATGAGATCTATGTGTTGTTAGTACCGACAATTTTCACGTGAATAAATACATAGATCCGACCATTCTATGTACTTTAGTGTCAGAAGTTCTGGGTTATAATCCGCACTCGTACAGTTTTTTTTCCTTATTAATCAATGGTTGTATATATGAAGTAGGTATGTAACGATTCACTCGCAACCGGTTGAAAATCGATAAAAATGTGTAACGATTCAAATCGGTCCATCTCCATCTTTTGGACATTCATCATATCGCAGTGGCTTTCGTTTCTTGTCCTCGGAGTCGGAGCACTAATCTGTTTATTTTTAAGTTACACATTCTACATTGATTAAAAAAGAAAATCAAATGTGTTTTTATTTTATACGGAAATCAATAATTTATAATTCAGATGAGAATAAAGTTAGGGTTAATTAAAATTAAGGAAAACAAATATATTGATCTGAAATATAGCTAATTAATTTTAAATTAATTCAGGTACAATTACCAAACATATCTCAAGGTCTTTTTGTAAATAAAACTATTGTCAGTGCATTACAAATAAACTGGTTCTATGCCTTTATTAATAAAACTTATTCAAAAAATACAAGGCTTAACACATTTATAAAAATGCCTTCTGCATTTTTGTTTTTGCTTTTCACTCCATTGTACCGAAACCGTAACGAACCGTGACGTCTGAACCGAGGTATGAACCCAACCGTGACTTCTGTGTACCGTTCCACCCCTAGTTAGAATATGTATAACTCAATGTTTTAACTAATTGAAAAAGCTGAATAATCATTCCAAACTTACTGATTAGTAGGCGGAATATTCTGCGATTAGTCGATTAATCGTTCTAATAATTGTTAGATTAATCGATTATCAAAATAATCGTTTGTTGCAGCCCTATTGTCATGCCTGTCATGTCTTTCTACAGCCGAGCGCATGAGCTGTGGAGTATACGGCGTGATGTACCTGATGTGGAGCGGTGCTGAGTCTCTGCTGGATGAGTCTCTGCTTCTGCTCGATCTGAAGCTGCAGTTCCTGCTTTATTTTGTTGAGGTGCGAGGCCTTATCTGCACATTTAAAAAAGTAAAATCACATTAAAATGCTAATTCAGGGTTATTATGGTAACAACGTTTTATCTGTCTCAGTCTGAACCAAGCGTGCCGCAAAAGCCCTGAAAATTAAAAAAGCATCTTGACCCCCCCCCCCCCCCCCCCGTCCACATATCTTTTTTCTAAAGATAGTTTCTGTCATTTACTGTAGTTTTTAATTACGCTGATGTAATTTCAAGTGTTTGTTTTTCTAAAATAAGTTTGTTTTTAGCTAGTTATTTGATGCTATAAAAACGGTGGTGTGACTCATGATTGACAGGTTCTCTGAGCGAAGTAACGTTAGTCACTCAAGCACCAACGGACTTCGGGATCTTCGGAGGACTGAGGAGATTGTATTTACTTTATTTTAACAAGTCTCTTGTTGTCATATTGCAATCAACAGACATCAAAATTGGAGCAGAACGGAGCAGATATAGGCCACTTAAAAAAAAAAAGTGCGTTCAACGAGAGTGAGGGGACAGGGCCTTGATTTCGCGGCTTTACTTCCTGCTCACGGCTGCGAGGTCTGGTGCCGAGATCGCAACTGCGCAGACTCAAGACCCAAGATGTCAGCGCCATATCGGGACACTGACGGCTTCACTTCTCACCAATGGAAGGGAGCGAAGGGGCGTCGTCCATCTTTTTTTACAGTCTATGGTCTACACATGCTGTATAAAACACACGTACCACTCAAAGCCCTGTAGTAGCGCTGCGCTCGAAGCTCTTCGAAGCTGAACTCCTCGTCTCCCTGGTACACCTGGTCTTTGCAGTACATGATCTGCAGCTGATCCTCCTGCTGGGTCACGTGTTCTTCTGGAGGCTGAATCCTCTGGGACGGGACCGCAGGCTCCACCGGAGCGCTGAAACGGAAAGTCTCACGATTACACATAAGTTTAAATTAAATTGTCACAAGCCACGTTTCCATTACCCTTCAAATTGCACAAATTGAAATTGCGAATTGAAAATACACCCAATGGAAACACGTCAATTTCTAAAAAAACTCCCATTTATCGCAATTTTTTTTTTTACTCTCCCATGAGTAGGTGTTTGGACAGAATACGAGACAGAGTTCTTTATTAAATTCATAAAAGACAAAAGAATTACAGGAATACTGTCTGGATTCTCAAAGAAATGCCACAATCAAGACCTCGAAGCAGAAATCAGGAGAAACACCAGAAACTCCTCATATGTGCCTCCTCATATGCAAGTTTTTTCTTAACATTAATGCTGGATAACACACACACACACAAACACACAAAATCAAAGTATAACTAATTTATTTATTTTTTTATATTTAAAAAATACAGAGCATTTTCATGGTTCATTGTGTTTTTTTTCCCAATTTTTGTAATAAAGTTCAACTTCAGCACTATTTAACGTGTTATGCTCGTTTTTATTCAGTATCCATTTTTAAACTGTCGGTAGATTAATCGGTTATCGATGTATCAGTCAACCTTTATATTCTGAAAAAAGTACCGGTAGTAATATGTGTGTGTGTGTGTGTGTGTGTGTGCGTATATATATATATATATATATATATATATATATATATATATATATATTAATGCACACACACACACACACACACACACACACACACACACACACATTACTACCGGTACTTTTTTTATATATTATATATTTATTTTTTTATATATTATATATTTATTTTATTTTTAATTATATATATATATATAGGGCCTATATATTTAAATAGAAGAACATACAACTAAAACATGAACAATGTATAAATAAGCCCTTTAACTTCTGTACAAAAAACATGCTGTTGTTAATTACAATGTTATTTATTAATAGGGGAATTGAAATTATGAAACATGAACACAGTTATTGAGATAAAATATAAAACACACATGATTAAAATATATTAATATAAACGTATTCTTACCCTTATGTTTAGTATCGGCAAATTAGACTACAAATGTAGACTACACTACAATGAGCAGTGTGTGTGTGTGTGTGTGTGTGTGTGTGTTGTGTGTGTGTGTGTGTGTGTGTGTGTGTGTGTGTGTGTGTGTGTGTGTGTGTGTGTGTGTGTGTAACGACACAAAACAAAACACAAATCACTTCAATAAAAACATCATGAACAAATTGATATTTAGCATATTGCTTACCTCCCTTTGTGAGGCGAAAGTTCATCCATCTTGACGCGTTTTGATTGCTCAATCCCTAAAGCCATCTATCCTGTGCGATGTTTCCTGTGATATAATAAATCCAGTAGCATTCAACAAAGGTTACTTGTAATCAGCATAATAAAATTATTATGTAAGTTAACGTTAAATAACACAAGTAGGATGGGTTAGTACTCATGACAACTAGCCTCTACAGCGACATATAACTAGCCAATTATTTTCAAATCAACAAAATATTATATTTGCGACTCGTATACATTTAGAAGTTGTTAAAATCATGACTGTACCTCCGAAAATCATCAAATATTCCTGTTTCGGTTCAGTTTGCTAGCATAAAATACTGACAGCAGTGCTGTTGTCTGTTCGAGGTTAAATTTCAAATGTTACCACGTGACTGTGCCGTACCAACTGACGTCCCTCGGCTCGACGTCACATAATAATGTTTGATAATAACATTTATTTTTTCGCGATGTATATATGTATATATTTCATTTTATAAACGATTTATAAACAATATGTCATTGTATTATACAAAAGTAAAAGTAAAACTTTTCTACGCAAGCCTTGTCCATATCATACTGTAAAAAATATACATATACTGCCCTCTTCTGTTTTCCAGTGAAATCGGGAGTTAAAACCAACTGAAAACCATCTACTTGGTTAAATCACTGACAATGTTTAACGTTTTAAACGAATTCAAACGTTATTTAATTGAGTGATAATAGTATGTCACAGACATAAATACGTACAATAAAATACGATCATAAATACGACATAAAATACGACATAAAATACGATCATCCCCAGTCGTTTATATTTTTAATTCATTGATTGCTAGACCAATTTTTGTGTTACGTCATAAATATTTAAATAAATGACGTTGCAAATTTAAAAAAAAAAAAAAAAGAAACACACGGTTCTGTTTCCATAGCCGTTCAAGTGAGGAAAATTAATTGTTCTTGAATAAGATAATTTAAATAGCACTGGTTTAATAATTGTTACTATATCATCTTCTAGAAATATTGTTGTTTTTCGGTTCACACGTAGGCTATTTGCATCATGTTCTTTAAATGCAGGCGTTATTAAATTTTTATATAAAAACTACAAAAGAAAAAACGGTTAACTTGGAATATAACTAGGAATATTAATAACTAACTTTTGCCTAAAGTCATTTTATCCTTTTTTATTTTGCAACGGTAAAATTATATTAAATATGTGAACATCAATTAAATAAACAATTGACATCACAAAATGTACAATTTAATGTAAAATTGTCAATGAAGTAGAACAATAAGAAGAGTCGAGTCTATATTTGTAGTAAAGTGATTCATTTATTGTAGTGGTTAAATGGGACAAGCAATATTTCAGGTTTTCAATCACTAAACAAACATGTTTACATCATTGTGCTTGTGAGTGACTTTAAAGTTATTCTGGATCTGTTCATGTCAGTGATTATGAGGCCTGAGGTGAGCAAGCATACATTAAATAAAGCCCAAAGATTAGTTGAAATCAATCCCTTAGTTAATGAAGTATTTCCTCCGTTGTGTATCAACAAAAATTAATGTTAAAGGGACACTTCACCCATGTGCATTAAGCTTTGTATCGTTAGAAACCCAGTCATATTTTTTAATGGTCGTGCATTATTCCCTCATTTTTTCCCTGAGACGGGAGAAATAGGGATTTCAGTGTTGCAGTTCCTGCCTAATGATGTAAAAATCGTCATTTTTAATAATTCTAAGTCCCATATCTTTGTAGAGGGGTTGAGACTACAAACACTCCTTCCTCATTTTTCCAGGGGGTCGGACCCACTCACACTACAGACCTATTACAGATCAGTGGGTGGGACTTCACTTTCTGACACTAAAAACAATATCCTGTGTCTTGTTTGGAAGCTAAGCTAACAGGCGCTGTGGAGCCAGATGTGAAGTTACAATGGCGAAATGTAGATACACAAGATGATATGGAAGAAGAGGATTTTGAAAGTCTGATGCTTGAATCAGATGTTCGTGGCTACTTTTACGAGCCGCAATATAGCTAAGAGCAGCTGAGGTTGATGGAGGAACAATAATTCACCATTTTGAAATAAATACAAACGAGGAGTAATTCACTAATGAGTTTGCCAACTAACTAGAAATTTTGTGTGAAATTAATTTCAAGCTCTGGTGGTAGCTAGCCTTGTAGACGAAAGAGTGATTTCTCTGATTGGCGGATACCTCATAGTCGCTGTTCTGGATTATTGGGAGTGGCTTTTGGAGCTTTGCAATGTGGGGCATTGTGGGAGTTGTTGTCTTTCATACAAATGCACCCTTAAGTTATTTTCTGTCTTTCCTCGGACAAGAAGGCACCAAATTCGAAATTTATTTTACATTTCGACTACATATATGAAACACTTTCAATAAAGATTAATGTTGAAATGGGTGAAATGCTCCTTTACTCGAGGTAAGTTACAGTTGCACTTAATTCACCCTGATAATCCAGAAGTGTAGATGGAGATGTGAGATTAGAAGAGAACCCAAACACACACTTTAGGACAGGTGAATCACCACTATACTCTGCTGATATTTCTGTACTTGAATTGTACCAACGGGAGAAAAACTCTATTTTGCCATTTAACCCATCCGATGAAAAAATACTTCCTCTTTGTGTACGTCTTACATCAAAATCACTATGACTTGGCTGAGTCAAGTATATGTCTACAGCAGCCAAGAGGGTGCTCAGGGGAACAAGTTCAACTTTACCAAGAGCAGTGTGGTTCATTGCAACTTCAGCAACGTTGTAATTGATATATGTATAGTTTGAATCAATTTCTAGCAAAGAATACATACGGTTAAAATCTCCCTCCGAGGTCAGCTGGTCACTAATGTCAAACCCAAACCTGGAATATTTAAAATCAAAGTAACCATTTCCAGTAGTCTTCAGATTGGATTTCAGACCATCAGCGTTCACATAGATGTAAGCTTGATTATCCATTTTTCCCTTAAGTTTGATAGCATAAGGCAATGTAGAATCTGTGGTTATTTGGGTTGCAGACTCAACAGAGATAAAGGAAAGAGTTGCATTCAGCTTCAAGGTATTCTCAGCATCTCCATGTCCAGCAACCTCTGAATCTGGACGATCAAAAGTGTACTTGATCTTTAAGTTTGATGCTGCCTTTGGGTAGGCCTTGGTGTCCGCAGAAAGCTGATGAGTGGCATCAATAGTGAACCTTGTCAGATTAATCTTAGCAACTGTGTCCACAGACAATACAGCCTCATAGATGTCTTCCAGAGTCAAGGTACTCTCATGATTACCGCCAATGAGGGCATTCTCCAAAGACAAAGAAGAGGTCAATTTCAATCCACTTTTTGTGGTCAGGCTAGTGGTTCCATCAAGCTTGGCCTTCAATCCCTGAAACACAGACGCAGTTGTGGCACTAACACGCATCCAGTAATCCTTCGGATAAATACCTGCATTAGCATTGAGGTTCAGAATAGAGGACTTGAAAGACACCTCAGAGACCAGGTTACCCAATGAAGGAACAATGAGACCCAAATCAATAAAAGGAGAAAACCAGCTCTTCTGGTAGACAAGTTTGGCACTTAGATCAACAGGCTGGTTGTTTGTGGTAAAGTCACGCCATAGGCCAGTATTATCATTCAAGTTCAGCTCTCTGATCAATCCTCCCCCAACGTGTTGCTACCTTGCCGTGGTGGGGAGGCTTGCGTGCCTCCGTGACCATGAGGGCTATACCGGCGGGGGCAATGCCCCTGGTAGGTTCAACCAAGCCGGACAGGACTCATGGTAGAGGACAGACGAAGAGCAACACCCGGTCCTCCAGGTTGGGGGTTGGGCGCGGGGCTAACAACCCCACCCTGAAAAAAAAAAAAAGTGTTACAGATTCGCGAACAAGAATTTCAAAAGTAACTAAGGCCCTGGGAGAAGATGGACCCATAGCTGGAGAAAGTATGACGCCTAGTAGGGAAAGCCCTTTGGAAGCTACTAGGCCGACAACCATCATATCCACCAGGACTACCACTAACATCGGAACATGGAATGTCAGAACCATGTTTGAAACCGGCAAAACAGCTCAAGTGGCAGCCGAGATGAGACGCTACAATCTAGATCTTCTGGGAATCAGTGAGTCTAGGTGGACAGGCGCTGGTCAGAAGAAACTAGCCACAGTGGAGCTGCTGTTGTTCTCAGGTCACGAGGAAGCAAACGCACCCCACAGCCAGGGAGTGGCCCTGATGTTGACAAAGATGGCGCAGAGAGCTCTCATTGGATGGGAGGCACATGGCCCACGGATCCTCACTGCCTGCTTCCGCACAACGAACAGGAGGATCAACATGGATATCATCCAATGCTATGCCCCAACCAATGACAGCGAAGAGGACGTCAAAGAGGATTTCTATAACAGGCTGCTGACAATCATCCAGGCATGCCCAAGACGAAACATCATCGTTACCATGGGTGACTTCAACGCCAAGATCGGCAGTAACAACCAAGGGTATGAGGAAATAATGGGAAAACAAGGCTTGGGGGAGATGAATGAGAATGGGGAGAGATTTGCCAACCTATGTGCCACTACCAACCTTGTCATAGGCGGGAGCTTCTTCCAACACAAACGAATACATAAGGCTACCTGGGTGTCACCAGACTTGATGACGGAAAACCAGATTGACCATATATGCATTAGGAAAAAGTTTAGAAGATCCCTTGAAGATGTACGGGTCAGAAGAGGAGCGGATGTTGCATCCGACCACCATCTCCTGGGCGCCCGCATGAAGCTCAAGCTGAGGCGGAACTGGACAGGGCAGTCCAGTCAACGCCAGAGGTATAACATCAGTGCTCTGAAAGAAACAGCCAGGCTAGAAGTGTTTCGAAGTACACTTTCTAAAAAGGCCCAGATCCTACAGCAGCAGATGGACAGAAAGAACATGGATGAAAAATGGCTGAGCATTAAAGAGGTAATAACATCAACATGTAAGGAAGTGCTAGGTAACAAGAAGAAGGGGCAAAAGGAATGGATCTCAGTGGGGACCTTAGCAAAGATCCAGGAGAGGAAAAGGAAGAAGGCAGAAATAAACAGTAGCCGTACACGTGATAGAAAAGCCAAGGCCCAAAAGCAGTATACAGAAGAATAGTAAAACAGAGTATAAGGGTAGACAAGAGAAATTACATGGAAGCAATGGCAGCAGAGGCAGAATATGCGGCTCAAAATGGTAACATGAGAGAGCTGTATACAAACATCAAAAAGCTCTCAGGTAAATTCAGCCAATCAGAAAGGCCAGTTAAGGACAGAGAAGGAAAAGTTATTCCGGGGATAGAACAGCAAAAGCATAGATGGGCAGAGCATTTCGAAGACCTCTTGAACAGACCTTCTCCATTAAACCCAGTAAATATCCAGCCAGCCAGTTGTGACCTTCCTATCGTTTGTGGCGTTCCATCGAAGGAAGAAATGTATAAGGCCATCAAGCAATTGAGAAACGGGAAGTCAGCCGGACCAGACACCATTCCTGCAGAAGTTTTAAAAGTGGATGAAGTGACCACTGTGGAAATGTTCTACCCTCTTTTCCATAACATCTGGGAGGAGGAAGACATTCCAACAGAGTGGAAGGAGGGCTATCTCATCAAGCTCCCAAAGAAGGGTGATCTTAGTTCCTGCTCCAACTACAGGGGGATAACACTGCTGTCAACCCCAGGCAAGATATTCAATAGAGTCCTCCTAAACAGGATAAAAGATGCAGTCGACCCACATCTCAGAGACCAACAAGCTGGCTTCAGGAAGAATAGATCCTGCATTGACCAGATAACAACTCTGCGGATTATCCTGGAACAGTCTTTGGAGTGGAACTCACCTCTCTATGTCAATTTTATTGACTACGAGAAGGCTTTTGACAGCGTGGATAGGCAGACCACCTGGAGTCTGTTGAGACACTATGGGGTACCAGAAAAAATCACTAACATCATCAGGAACTCATACGAGGGAATGACCTGCAGAGTGGTACATAGCCAGCAGCTTACCGATGCCTTCCAAGTGCGAACAGGGGTGAGACAAGGATGCCTATTGTCACCCTTTCTTTTCCTGTTGGTAATAGATTGGGTAATGAAGACATCAACTGCCCAGAAGAGAAATGGCATCCAATGGACACCTTGGACAAAATTGGATGACCTCGACTTTGCTGATGACCTGGCACTTCTTTCCCATACCCAGCAACAAATGCAAGAGAAGACCAACATCATCGCAACTCATTCAGCAAGCCTTGGACTCATTATACACAAAGGGAAGAGCAAGATCCTCAAAGTTAACAACAACAACACGGCTCCCATCAGGCTAGGAGGAGAAGCACTAGAGGAAGTGGAAAGCTTCACCTATCTTGGCAGCGTAGTCGACAAGTGGGGAGGGACAGAGGCAGATGTGAAGGTGCGGATTGGGAAGGCAAGGGCAGCTTTCCATCAGCTGAAGAATGTCTGGGGATCCTCTGAGCTGCCTAGGAACACCAAGATCAGGATCTTTAACTCCATGATAAAGCCTGTTCTACTGTACGGTGCAGAGACATGGAGAACAACAGTCACTACCATAAAGAAAATCCAGTCCTTTATTAACACCTGTCTCAGACGAATCCTAAGGGTACGCTGGCCAAACATCATCAGTAACCTGGAGATGTGGCAGCAAACAGGACAGCAGCCGATTGAGGAAGAGATCCTCCAAAGACGTTGGAGATGGGTTGGCCATACCCTTCGCAAGCCTGCATTAAGCATAGTAAGACACGCCCTCTTTTGGAACCCACAAGGGAAAAGGAAGAGAGGCAGGCCAAAGAACAGCTGGCGCCGCAACCTGGAGGCAGAGGTGAAGAGGTCTGGCCACACATGGGGACAGTTAGAGAAGTTGGCCCAGGATCGGGATGACTGGAGAGCCCTTGTTCGTGGCCTATGCCCAAAGCTGGGCGGAAGGCGTAAGTAAGTAAGTAAGTCTCTGATCAATGGAATCTTGAAAATGGCTGGCACAAACATTTCTACAGCATTTAAGTACCCAAAGCCGGCCAAACTATTCACAACAGCGTAGATACCCATCTCAGCTTTGTTATTGCTGGCTGTGAAGTTATGGCTGTAGTTGTAATTGTTTAAGTAGGCGGCTACCACAGCATTAGAGCATTAGAGCATTGGCAGCATTAGAGAGGACACTGCTGACAGCTCCGACAACCGATGTGACATGGGATGCCTTGATTTCCACCATCATATCGCCCAAGTGAGCCTTCCCAGAAGCAACCAGCAAACTGTTCTTGATAAATGGAGACTCAGTATCAACACTAGCATTGAATTCAAGGTAACTTAGAGCAACAGCATCAGCATTCACTTTCATCTTTATCTTGATCTGCAAAGCATCACTATCAGTGTGGCCAGTAAAAGACAGCTTGGCGGCACCAAGGCCCATGTTCAAATGCAGGTCACTCTCATGGGTACCTTCCTCAGAGAAGTCTTGAAGGGCAAATCTGCAAGATCCTTCATTTTTAACTGTCAGTGTGAAAGCAGCATCATCCTTGCAAGCTACAGCCTTCTGAAGCAGGGTGACTTCACCAGACAGTGAGTGCGAGGGGATGTTCACCTGGTTCTTGTATGAAGTGTCAAGAAAGAAAGTATTGTTAGAGGCAGATCCATTCAGAGTAAACCATGCCTGTTGGTCTAAAGTCAATTCAATGTGTGTTAACTTGAAAGTTTCAGTCACCATTACAGGACTCGTCTCGGGGATCGATATCTGTGCTGTAGATTCTAGATCGTAACTCAGAATGTGGAGGTTTGCAGAGGTTCCTTTAGAGTTCATGCAAGCTGTGAAAAAAGGGTATCTCTTTGAGGCGTTCTTGAACTCTGCAGAGGTTCTGGCGTTGTAGAGAGGGCTGCTGATTATGAATTCACCATACAGTTTTCCAAAAGATGGCACTAGAAGTGATGTCGAAATTGCAGGAATCTGACTGACAAGCTTGTTCTCAGCACTGGCAGGATGGAAGATTTCATTCAGCTTTGTGTAACCTTGGGTGTTGATCAAGCTAAGAATATTTTTTACATCCTCAATGATGGAAAATATCAAAACCTTGATGTACTTTGGTAGGATTTCAACTTTGTCAATATGCATACCCATCACAATCAATTCCCCCAAACTATCCAATGCCTCACTGAAACGGTTGAACATATCACTCACTAATTTCTCAGATCCATTGATCAGACCTTTCAGCTTTAATGCATTCTCTTGTTACAGAGCTTTCAAGGCATGTTTCAGCTGCACAGCTCGTCTCTCAAAGTTCAAATTAGACACAAAGTCACTTACATGATGAGGTATGTTCTGAATTTTGGAAGCAATCCCCTCTCGGTTGATGTATTTCCTCAGGGTCTCGCCCATACTCACAAGTGTTATTCTGATGTTGTCAGGGACTCGAGAAAAACTTTCAATGAAAGGCAAGCTAATTGATTGTGTATCAGTGCCTTTGTCATACTTTAGGAAGCCAGAGACGGCAAAGTCCTGATAAGCAGTGTTGACAGTGTTGAACAGATTGGTGTGCACTTTTCCAGACCCTTCCAGCCCAAGCCGCGCTGGACTGTTGTAAGCACTAATTTCCTGTTCAATGGCATAGTCGTTCACTTCAGCCTTATTTCTCACTTTAATCTTTTGTTCAGAGGAGATAAGCAAAGTGTCAGACATACTTTCAAATTGTGATTTAATGTTGACATTGACGTAGGCTAGATTAAGGTTGGTTGAGATCTTGCATTCATGAGAGTGAGCTATGTATTGTGGTTCTGCTTTTAGAAAGACTTTTGCAATAAAATCATGACGTGCATGTCCATACACTAAATATGTGTTATCATTACCATTAACACTGGCATCAAAATTGAATCTGAATGGAATAGTTGTACCATCAGTGTTGGTGTCAAAATCAAATGATCTGAAGTTGAAACGTATATGATTTTTGATTTTACCAGAAAGTCCAGTAATCTCTAGTTCTGTGTTGTGGTTAATGTGACTTCCCATGATGTCTCCAATGGTTTTGCACTGAGCAGTGGCAGTTTTGTTTTTGTAGGTGATCTCGAAGGTGTGTTTAAGCTTCTGCAGACTCAGGAGGCTTTGCAGTGAGGTTGTGCCATTGGTTCTCAGGCCATCGTTATTGAGTTTCAGAATGGCTTTGTGGACAGCTTGGTGTCCAGTGAGTTTAAAAGAGGCATCACTGTGAATAGCTAGACCATTAATGTCTAGTGCTCCTGTGACCAGGGAATGGAAACGTTCTTCAATGCTGTAAGTTGATGTCTCAATCTTAATGCTAACTGCTTCAACACCAGCTCTGGTCTCAACCATGTTTTGGATCTTCAGGCCAAGAACCTGTGCTTTTGTATGAGAATTTAGTTCAAGCTGGGATTCCTTAAAGGTTATTTTAGCAATGTTTAGCAATGTTAGAAGGTTGTCAAATGCTGTGTTGTTGGACAGAATTATCAGCTCTCCATTGGCAAAGGCTACAGCAAAGGAATTCTGAGCCTGAAGATGTTTTGAATCTACTTTCAGTGAAGAATTAATCTTTGCCTCTTGTCTGAATGGGAGGACTGAGACTGATTGCAAAAGGTTTCCTGAACCATGGACTGAACCAGCCTTGAAGAATCCTTCCAGGTTTCCATCTCCAGAGATCTCCTCGGCATCAACGCCAAACTGTACATTATGCTCCAGCGAAATTTGCACTCCAACACGGCTAATTACTTCAAGCTTGCTTTTGGATTTCACACTGAGTTTTTCAGCAAATTCCACTTCCCCCTCAACACCAATCGTGGCATTGATAATCTTGTGGCGAAACACAGCCTTTACGTTAGCCTTGAGAGAATCGCCAGGTCTGGTCTCAACTAGAGCAGATCCTGTGAAATAAATCAATCAATAAGCAACCATCCAAAACAAGTCCATGCATACAGTGCATGTGGTACTTCAATTATAGGTTTACCTTCGACCTTTAGGGAGAGGAGGTCAACAGGACTTGTGCCATTGACTTCAAACTTAGCAGAATAACTTTCAGCAGGATCTCTGGCTGCAGACACAGCTGCTTCTAAGTTGTAGAAGTTGCTGTTTAGTTTTCCGGACAACTCTACCAATCCGAGAGTCGGCACAAACAGCGACACACTTCCAGGAATGATGAACTCTGGAAGGTTAACGCTAGCAGATTCAAATTCCAGACCGAGATGAGGTACAATCAGGTTTGGTGTGGAGAGGGTTGTGGGAAAGTTCAGATCCCTAGAGGATTTTCCACCATAGGGCAAGGGAAGAGTGATGGTGTAGTAATGCCGGCCAAAGTGATATTTAACAGCAGTCTCTCTGTTTAAAAAGCATGTGTTAATTTTAACTGGTAACTGTGAACTGAATTAAAAAACTGGTGAACATGGTGACATTAACTCACACATTCAGGAACAATCTTTCAGGAAGAGTGAATACAGGCACGGTGTGAACTCCCAAATTCTGAACATATGTAAAACAAAAAAGAAAATTAAGTCATAATTTACTCACCCTGCTGTTGTTCTAATGCAGTATGCCGTTCTTTCTTTTTTAGACCACAAAAAAGAGAGTAAAGAAAGTCCTGTTCACGCTTGTCCATATAATGGCAGTGAATAACGACCAACATCAAACTTTTATAGAAAGACGCAAAAGTATCACAGAATGGTCAGATACATCACATGTCATATATTCCAAGTGTTCTGGGGTTTACAATAGAGCTTGGTGGAAAAGATACAGTAATGTAATGTATTATTTAAAGGAGCATTTCACCCATTTCAACATGAATCTTTATTGAAAGTGTGTCATATATGTAGTCGAAATGTAAAAGAATTTTTGAATTTGTTGCCCTCTTGACCGAGAAAAGACAGAAAATAACAGACGGGTGCATTTGTATGAAAGACTACAACACCCACAATGCACCCCATTGCACAGCTCCGCAAGCCACTCCCAATAATCCAGAACTGCGCGCACATCAAATAAATCATTCTTTCGTCAACAAGGCTAACATTAGCTGCCACCAGAGTTTGAAAATCATTTCACGCAAAATTTCTAGTTAGTTGGCTGTGGCGAGCAGGACGAGGGACGTGAGAGCGGCGCGAGGCCGGTGGCGTGAGTGATAATGAAAGACACCTGTGAGACGCACCGACTGGTCTCGTATCTCTCACAGAGGAGCGGAAGCATAAACGGCAGATCGAGAGAAACAGGCCTGCTTTTACGTTGTGTGTGGACTTCAGTCTTCAATGAGGGGCTGTTGGCTTATACTTTCGTTTTGTATTTGTTCATTTTACTATTAAAATGTTTAAATGTTCGCCGATTCCCGCCTCCTTCTTCCCACAACAACAAACCCCGTAACGTTACATTGGCAAATTCATTAGTGAATTACTCCTCGTTTGTATTTCTTTCTATATGGGGAATTAGCTACTGCATGATACCTGGATGTTCAGTCAGGCGAAACTACAGTAGGTAGCCAACCAGAATGCCTATTGCCGCCGCGGCGTCTGCCGCGGTGAATTCACCGCGGCAAAAAAAAACCAGTCGCATTTCTAAGTCATTCGCGAAATGACCGCCAGGTGGCGCAAAGGGACATTTAGCGAAAGCAAAACGTATGTAAAAGTAGCCTACATTTTAAATAGAATATAGCAAACTTTTAGAGCAGAACATTTTATGAATCAAAATTTAAAAGAGGCCTATCTCGCAGTCAGTGAAAATAAATTAGGTGCAATCAATGATGCTAAACTATTGAGGAATGAGAAGATTGAAGAGTGCATCAGTCGTTTGTGGGCACACTGACGCCTAAACAGCCGAACTTGTGGTCGAGTGGTAGAGCTGAAGGTTTAAACAGTACAAAGACACGGGTTCGAAACCCGAATTAATATGTTTTTTATATAATTACCATGCATTTCCATTTTACACTAAGGAACAAATCTCATCCAACAGATTGACTAAATTTACGTCTTCAAAAACAGTTCTGTTAAAAAATAAACAAACAAACAAACAAAAAACTTCACGGACAGGACAGCAGACAGCAGGACTGGAATTCTTTCAGAAATAATTTTAAAAAACATGGTTAAGCAAGGTGCGATTTGCCGGTGGGTGATTTCCCCCCTCCACAGTAGGCTATAGCGAATAGGCCTACCCTAAATAGACCTTATCAAATATAGTATATATATTTTTAAATATAGCCTAAAACACGCACGTTTAAACAACAAACAATAAAATCTGAACCAGCGCTTCTGCTCCTGTATTGAGAGATAACATGCAGCGCATTTCAGTTACGATCCTGGTTCCAGTGGCATTAATACATTCACGGCTTTTTAAAATGTCACAAAGCGTTTTGATGTGGTTTTGAACGAAATATTGAAGTTTATAATTAAGTATTTTGACACACCACGCCTAGTGCGTATTCTAAAATGGGGTTTTCTTCTGCCACTGAATTAAGTTCGACAAACGCAGCAGCGCGTTCACTTGAATTTATTTTTCTGCTAAAATAACTTAATAGGCTATAGCCTACTTCGTTATTTTTGGTCATACAGATAGGATATCATATTTTAAAACTGTAAAAGGTCTATTTTATTCATGTAAAGTAGGCTACACTCACAGTAGGCTAACAACAAAACGTTCTCACTCATTTGAGCGAACACACACTGGTGAAATAAACGTTTGGGCTTTTCTCAGTGAGCTTCGACATGGCCGAGTGGTAGAGCTGACGGTTCATCAATCGGCAGACCTGCGTTCAAATCCCGAACAAACATGGACTTCTGTAAAAAATCTATATATTTTTAGGCTATTAATGCAGATTTGTTTAGTTCTAAAACTCTGTTACACCACATATTTTTTTGCTTATATTTATAAAATAATATTACCATGCATTTCCATTTTACACTAAGGAACAAATAGGCTATCCAACAGAACGACTTTAGATCTGTAGCTAATAATACCAATTGTTCAAAAGCAGTTTTGTATTAAAAAAAAGATATATAGGCCTATATATATCTATATTTGTTTTATTCCCTATAACCTACATAGAGTTTTTAAAAACATGGTTTTAAGTAAAGTTTTCGACAAACGAGGCAGCGCGTTCATTTGATTTATTTTTCTCATAACAGCTAAAATAACTTAATAGGCTATAGGCCTACGTGATTTTTTTTGGTCATACAGATAAGAGTACAGTAGCCTACATCGTTCAAAACTGTAAACTTTTTTTAGGCTAATGACAAAAGTTTATATGTCGTCTCTCTCGGTCTCCGGGAACTGCGCGTCACAAAAATTAACCGAAAGCCACTTGCCTCAGCTCAGTCAAGATAGGAAATCGGCTATGTCTAAAGCCTTTAAATGTCTAAATATTTAGGTTAATAAATGTTATCTGATTATGTAATCCATATGAAAACGAGAGGTACAGAGAATCTGCTCAAATATGTTTATGATGTGATTGTGAGCGCCTCGCAATGAGAAAATGACAAGGTGAAAATCTCGTTTAATTAAATGTAGAGACTAAATCGCCCTGAATTAAAATGTAAAAACAGATCAAATCATTTATTCGTCGAAGTGTTGCTATATTGTTTCATTTAAAGTGCATAATTATTATCTAAATGTTATTTAGTTTATCATCAGTAGGCTACCACGAAGCACCGATATTTATTTGAATAATAATAATTTAAAAAATAACTAATTCACATTTTGCATGCCTGGACCCAAAGATCCCTGTAGAATTTAATATTGAGTTGAGCATTTTGTTCATGACAACAAAATGAACATGCGTTTGAAGATTAGGCTATATTTAGTTTTGCTTGGAAAAAGCTGGCCCAAACCAGTTTTATTTCTTAAATTATTTAAATAATGAAATATTTAGTAATAAACTTTTATGACAGAAATACCACATGTAGCTTAAATCATTTAATTCTTTCATTATCAACACTTTAATAGCCTAATGCTAGAAGAGCGATTTAAGTGTGAATTGCGACTTTGATTTAAGTCAGACTCAGAGAGCCTGTGGGGGGTTTGGAGGGACAGACAATAGGTGTTAATGTTCCTCATTCATATGGAGAGTGGCGGATAGCCAGCCCGATGGCAAAGGCAAAATTATTTTAAGGATAGGCTACATCTCTCGATGTGTCCCCATATTTGATTAAATTATAAATATTGTTGTTTATTTATTGTAGCCTATTTAAAGTGTTTTCACACACAAATTTAAATTGAAGTGTTCAATCCAGTTGTTTCAACTGGTTCTGTAGAGTTTAAGAATGTTTGAGCAAGGGAGACTAAATAAACTTGCTGAGATCCAGCGCGAGAGAGGCAAAACTCATGTCTTTAATTTATGTTGCTTTGGACTATTTTCGATTTGTACCGTTTCGTTTAATTTAGCTGCAATTTCTTTGGCAAAACAAATTTAAAATGTAGCAAGAATAAGATTGTGTGTTTCTTTTTTGCATGGAAATAAAGTCTAAATGCAAGTTAGGTTGCCACCGGTCCCGGTTTTACCGGGATTGTCCTTCTTTTTAATAACCTGTCCCGGGAAATTTAAGCACTCTCCCGGGACAATGAATGTCCCTGTTTTCGAAAGGCTAGTGAATATGTAGGCCTAAGTTCAAACCATAGACTGTAGGTTCAAACTGTGTAGCGCGCGGCCGCTTGCACGGCAGAGAGAGGGAGAGACAGAACACCGGCTAGATCCCCCTAACTACAGATGGTAGTCGCCGCTCAAAGTGTGGGGCGCGCCCCTCTATGGGTGGGAAATAGCCTAGAGAAGTGACAGGTTGGGCGCGCCAACGGGAGGAACTTTTCCTTTTTATGCCTTTATATCTTTATTCGTTCATGGCGAGTCTACATCGCATCTTCATCTTTGCAGCGACGCAGAAAACACCAGTTTATTAATAAACAATTAAATGTCTCCTTGCTATTTTTGTCTCCGGCTCGTGCGCTTGAGTGCAGCTTTATAACACTCACTCATTACCCTGTATAGCCTATTTAAGTTATTAAATCAATATAAAGGGGTGATTTGTCCACTGATGGCTTAAATAAACAACTAGGCTACTAGTTGACTAGAAAAAAACTAGTCGGAGACAGCCTGAGCGCGCGACCCTGAGCGGAATGAGCGAGCCGAGGAATATCCAGAAATGCTCACATGCTCTGATCGGAACAAAGGAATTTTGACATAATTAATCATTAGTTTATATCTCATGCACTGCCCATAATTTTAATCCCATATCAAACACATTAGCCTATGTTAGCCTATGTCTGTTTGAATTTTTTAATTTTTTTGTCTTGCCAAATGGATTTCTCTTCTTTTCTTTTTTAACATTTTGACACAGCAGCACTTTTATTTTCTCTATTTTTGTTTTTGTTTGTTTAGTTTGTATTTAGATACTAGCCTACTTGTTACTTCAATAAATTGGAACATTTTAAGCTTGTTGAGTAGGCCTATTTCATTAGCATTGTGTTGGGGCGATGGGGGGCAGTGGGGCTTGAAAATTATGAGTCTATCCATCGGGTGCAGAAAAAAGATTGCATGTGTGTGCTAGTGTGCGTGTGTTTATGAAGCGAATGTAAGAAGCCCCCCCTTACAACCCCCCAGCTCTACTGTAGCAATGTTGTAATATGCCATTGATTATTAAACAAAACGCTTGACTTTAAATAAATAAACAGTTAATAAACTCGCAAATAAACAGTCAACTATTTAAGCATCAAGAACAGTTAAAAATTAATGCTGTCGGCCAACATGGTGTTATATTGAGATTCGATCTCGGGTCTCTTGGATTTCCGTGTCGTTGCGTTAACCACAGAGCTACCGCCTGAACGTTTACGTCAACGTCTTATACTCTTCCAAAGCCTTGATGTAGCCTAATATGTTTCTATTGCAATGTTTTATATTGAAATGTTTTCATTATTTATTCAATTTAATTTAAGTATTGTGATGAATTATTTTAACTACATTTCACTTAAATGCATCTGCTACCAGCTTTCAATCGCTCTGAATGAGCCGCGACGCAGCGGCATTTTACGCAATAGAGAGAATAAACGGACACTTTTCAAAGTCTGTGATTGTAGCGCCTCTTAGCGGTTAAAGGCAGCAAATACACCCCGAATTTCGGCGTTGAAAGTATTATTCTGGTTGGTAACCTACTGTATGGTGGTTCACATCACAACACAAACGTCCGTGTGCTCGTCTGATTCAGAGATTTCGTCCAGGAGAAATTGCCATCGTTGAAATTCTCTGCAGCAGACGGACTCTATCTGTGTCCGTAGCACGCAGCGAGAACACATGCACAGCAGTCCGCCTCAGCTCGAGCTAGTCCGGGCTCCTCGACCGCGACAGGCAGCCGCCTCCTGTTCCTCCATCAGCCTCAGCTGCTCTTCACTATACTGCGGCTCGTAAAGGTAGCCACGAACATCGGATTCGAGCAGCAGACTTTCAAAATCCTCTTCTTCCATATCATGTTTAGTTTCTTCTGTCATTGTCATACTTCCTATCTCCACAGCGCTTGTTTGTTAGCTTAGCTTCCAAAAACAAGATGGCGGATATTGATTCGGTTTCTGCAAGTGAAGTCCCACCCACTGATCTGTAATTGGTCTGTAGCGTGAGTGGGTCCCACACCCTTGAATAATGGTGCGTTCAAGTCCTCCTGGGGAAGTTCGTACTTACGAGGTGGGAAGTCGTGTTAACAACGGCAGTGCGTTCAAGTCACTTTCGTCGGAGGAAGATGGCGGAGTACTTTCTCTTAATTAATTACACAAAAATCCAGTTAGGTTCTTAAACTCTTGTTCTAGGAAATGAAGAACAAATAAATGTGCATCGTATGTACTTTGTTTTTTATGTTTTTAATTAATTTATGAAGCCACTGCCAACTTTATTGTTACATGTTGCATTGTTATATTATAATGCCATCATATTATGTGCAGGCAATTCACGTAACTGCGCTATAAATAAGAAAACCTTGACAATATCACTGCATAATATTAAAGTACTGTGGTATTCCGCCATGTTTCTCAGTGACACGCCCACAACTCGGATAGATCGGGGCTTAGAGAAAATCCCGAGCTCCCCACTGGTATTTACGACATTGTGGTGGCGTTCAAGTGCGTTCAACTCGTAAATACGATCTATACGAGATGACTTGAACGCACCATAATAATGAGCTAAATTTGTAGTCTCTACACTTTTCAATGAAATGTGACTTCCTGCTTATTATGACGCAAAATGACGATTTTTACGTCATAATAAGCAGGAAGTAAAACACTTAAATCCTTATTTCTCCCATCTCAGGGGAAAATAAGGGAATAAAACATGACCATTCAAAAATATGACTGGGTTTCTAAAGATACAAAGCTTAATGCAAATGGATGAAGTGTCCCTTTAACGAAAATCCTTACCTTGGCCGCTTATCTTCTGTGCTCAACTGCATGCGTTCATGAGACTCTTATTAGCGAAGCAGTTCACTCCGACTCGCCCAGAAAAACACACAAGTTGTGAGAAATCAAGCGACATGAAATACAATCCATGTACTTTTTTGTGTTTGTCGTAATAAAAAATGACCTCGTTCACATCTATTATCAGACAAACTGAGTTCCAATCGAGGGTATATTTGATTCAGTGAAGAAAGTACTTTGATACTTTTTGGGATTTATAGGTGTTGTGTTTCATAATGGGTTTTAATTCAATTTGATTTCTCACAACTTGTGTTTCTCTGGATGAGTCGGAGTGAACCGGTTCGCTAATAAGAGTCTCATGAACGCAGACCAGCAGCCAAGGTCAGGATTTTTGTTAAATAATACATACATTTTATTTATCGTAAAACCCCAGAACACTTGGAATATGTGACGTGTCACAAAGGATCATTCTGTGATTCTTTTGAATCTTTTTTAAAAAGCTTGATGCTGGTCGCTATTCACTACCATAATATAGAGAAGAGCAACCACTTCATTTTTAAAATATAAAATGTTCTCCTTTTGTGGTCCGAAAAAGAATGAAGGGTATACTCCATTAATAGAACAACATCAGGGTGAGTAAATTACTTAATTTTAGTCCATTTTAGGGTAAACAATCCCTTTAAGTTTAATAAGCATTTATTTCTTTGGGTAAGGTGATGAAAAGAAATTGAGGGAAGTTCTTACCAAAACTGCCTTTGCCAGAACATCACGGACCTTCAACTCATTCAGGCCAATCTGGCGATCAAGAAGGCTTTTGACCGTAGCATTGATGTTGGGAAAGATTCTTTGAATCTCAGATCTGACATCAGACTTCAATTCAGCCTCAATCTTTTCATTCTCTGAGAATATATATTTTGAGAGAGATAATTCACTAGAATTATACTGTCATGGTCATACATTTCCTTATTTGAATGGCAAACTGAGATTGAAATTTAAAGTGCACAATTATTTCGGTTATCTAAATTTGACCGGATCACCACAATCAGACAATTCATCAATAATCACGACAGGCCTATGGACATGTACCATATTTCAGGATGAGTGTTTGAACAGAAGTCGTCTCTGGGAGTTTTAGGTCATTCTCAATTTCCAAAGTCAACTTCTCACCATGCTTCAGTTTTGCAGAAACTTTAGAATCAAGCTGAAGAGAATCGATAAGCAACTCTGCAGAGATGCTGTACTGCTGTCTGTTTAATATCACTACATTTCTGGCCTCATGGGATGTTCCTGTTAGTAAGCAAAAGACAAATGACGGTTATTTTAAACGTGGGTGTTTTCTCTTTTTTTCCAGTTAGGTATTTTGTTAAGCCGTCTCTAACCTTCAGCCTTCAGGCTAAACGTGACTTTGTCTGCCTCATCCTCGTAGGCGTAGCTGATGGTGGCAATATACTCTGTGACCTTTTCAGATAGATGGAGCTCAAGAGCAAATCTAAACGCATACGTAGTGTGGATGAAATGTTTGAGAAAAAGGAATATTTCGATATCAGTATATAGATGATTTTCACTTACTTGCTGTCACCAGTGAGAGGAAAGTAAGGCGCAACATCGTTTGACGATGCATCAGGATACTTCAGGACGGTACAGTACTTCAGTCCAGGGAAAAAAGCAGTGCATTTATTCATATTAATATACTTGTCCTTGGCAGGAATGGGCTTAGCCTTGGCACCAACAACAGACACCAGAGAATTGCTATAGATGGGGGAAAATAACAGCATTTAATGTATGTAAAATAATTTGACTTGTTTTCAGGGCTGTACGATTAATCATATTTTCACTGTGATCACAATTTTTACTTGTCTCTATTAATTAAGCATAAATGCAGTGACATTGGCCTGCTGTTAATTCATCCTATAAAATGTATTTCCATTAGTATCCATTGCAGTAGTTACAAGCCTCCACAAGCTTTCATGTTTGTGGATGCCAGATGTCAAGAGTTTAAATCCTTAAACTCTTTGGTTATGGGTAAAAAAACAACAACTAAAGAGTTGGGTTGGGGGAAAAAATGCTTGGAAAGCATTGGAAAAAAACGCTTGGTTTGGAGAATTACACAATTTTTGTGGGTCTTTACTTGTGGGACTTAATCACTGGACTAATATACCGGTAACTACAATCAACATACACTACATTCCAGTCATGGAAATTACAGCACTGTGTCTGAAAACTGCATTACATATAACTTGCGATGAAGGACAGGACCTTTTTCAGGGTGGTCCCAGTGGTGTTTATTGAACAGTAGACTGGTGCTTTCCTAATCTGAAGAAACCCACATTGGTTGTTAACTGACCAAGAACAGCCCTTATAATTGAATTCAACCATAGTTTAGAGAATGAATGCTTTGGTAGTGAAAACAAGTTTTATTTGTATGACCATTTCTTACCCACCAGAGACAACGGTGATAACCGCAGGCAAAAAAAAAGGGGAGGTTGGAGAGACGATTGAGATTTGTTGACGGGGGCGGGGGTTAGCTGCAGAGGCGGAGGAATCTACGCACATGGCACCCTTTAGCGTCAATATGAGACGCAGCGGTTGTAATCCCAAGGCGTCATACAGTTGACGCTTGTGGGATTTCGTCTAAATCCGACGCCCTAACCCTACCCCAGACCTAAACCTACCCATAACAGTGTGTGTTATATTGACGCTAAAGGGTGCCATGTGCGTAGGAGTTCGACGAAATGTCATATGGCGTCAACTATATGACGCACTAGGATGAGAATGCGTTGCAACGCAAGGTCTCTCGCTCTCGCTCGCTCTACGCGGTTTGGACCACAATCTCTGTCTCGCATGCATGCTCGCTCTAGATTACGGGAGATTTTTAACTAATTTGCCGTATAACTAGTCGATCATGAGTGGCTCAACAGGTAGTTCTGTAGATGAACTCATCTTTCAGGCATTTGAGCGACCGGGTTGAGACTTCAGCGTGAGAAATCGGGGGTGTGGCGTGTGAGCGTGTGAAACCAATCAAATGCGGGTGTCTCACGGCCCAATGCGTGAGAGTTGGCAGCTATGACAATGGCAGGAAGTTGGTGTGCTGTTCAGTCTCTGGCACTTTGTGTTTGGTTCTGTGCTTTCTGTCATGCTGTTCCAAAGTGAAGTAATCTGCCCCAAAATCCTCAAGCTCTAACGTTCCAGCAAAGCGACCAGCGGGTTCAACAGCAAGCTAGTCAACAGTTTCCTCAGTCAGTTCAACAACAAGCTAGTCAACAGTTTTCTAAGCCAGTTCATCAGCAAGCTAGTCAACAGTTTAAGCCAGTTCAACAGCAAGCTAGTCAACAGTTTCCTCAGTCAGTTCAACAACAAGCTAGTCAACAGTTTCCTAAGCAGCCAGTGGCACAGGCAGAGCTGCTTGACAAATGTGCTGTAGCTGATTATGAGCAGATCCAATGTGGACCACCTGGTATCAGTGGTGCTGAGTGTGTAGCTATTAACTGCTGCTTTGACGGACAGCAGTGTTACTATGGGAAGGCAGGTAAGTGTTTTGAGTCAATGTAAAGTAGCGCTGTAGCGACGCGTCGATGACGTCGACGCTTCGACGTCAAAATTACGTCGACGCCATATTTTTGCGTCGACGCTTCTTCATTTATTTATTTTTTGCACCGTTTCCGGCAGTATAGCTCGCCAACACACGTGGGAGACCGAAACATTGCAGAATGGAGGACGAAGACCACTAGAAGTGAATGTGCTCTCCATTAAATGAATCACACACAGTAAACAAAAAAAAAACCTTTGCAATTTAGACGCGCAAACTGGGTGCGGGTGCGGTGAGACGTACGGCTCGGGCAGATCCGGCTTGCAGTCGTTCATCCGCGGACGCGGCGCCGCGCGCGCTGTTACAATAGAAGCCGTGCACGCGATATGGGGTTTTGCCGGTCTTGCGCACCCAACGCGTCATATTTGCCGCACGCTCGTGCGGACGCGTCGAGTATAAACAAGGCTTTGCTCCGTGTCAGCGCGCGCTCTGATCGGTAAAGGGGAACAGACTCTCCTGAATCATCTCCAGCAAGAGCAGAAGCACCACTAACTCCGCCTCCGTTTCCCTCGTAAGCTGATATTAGTATTTAAACATGCTCTATGATAAAAAATGTTTGTACAAAATATTTTAATAACACGGTTTTGGCGGTTATAGAGTTCTAATGACGGTGTTCAAATACATAACAGACTAACGTTAGCCAGCTACAGTATCATTATTCAGTACGCTAGTTCGTATTTATTTGAGATACATTATATGTTTTTTTATTAATCGAGGAGCAGAAAAATAATCTTTATATTAATCGCCCAATTAGTCGTTAGATTAGTCGACTAATCGATAAAATAATCGCCCAACTAATCGTTTAGTTAATAATCGTTTACCCCAGCCCTAATGTAAAGGTGTTTGTGTTAAACTGATCCTCATCAATAACCTGTGGGATCCACACCTTTTTTTGCTATATACCAGTTCCCTGTCACTCGTGTGGCACGAGCATGACGGTGAGTAGCTGCTTGTGGTTTTGTTCTGCATGGCTTAGAATGGACTGGATGCCAACGGTGTTACTATTTGCAGGAGGACAGTGGATATGTGGTGTATGAAAACAGAATGACCTCCTCGTATGAAGTGGGTATCGGACCACTTGGTTCCATCACAAGGGACAGTCATTTTGAGTAAGTGATGTATGCTTTATCAAATGCTAATCATTGACAAATGCTACAAGCTCACTGTTTGTTTTCCAGGCTTCTCTTCCAGTGTAGGTACTCTGGTACTTCTGTGGAAGCTCTGGTTGTGGAGGTCAACACCGTTCCTCCACCTCCACCAGTAGCTGCTCCTGGACCCCTCAGGGTGGAGCTTAGACTGGCAAATGGTCAGTGTGTCACCAAAGGCTGTGCAGAAGGTAAGTGTTTGACCCAAGTGTGCCTAAAGCCTTTCTAAAGCTCCAGGTTTCTGGTTACACACTGTACTCTTCCTCAGGGGATGAGGCGTACACGTCCTACTACAGTGATGCCGATTATCCGGTTACAAAAGTCCTGCGGGAGCCTGTGTTTGTTGAGGTGCACGTTTTGGAGAGGACCGACCCCAACATTGTCCTGATGCTGGGACATTGCTGGGCGACATCAACCCCCAGTCCACTCAGTCTACCCCAATGGGACCTTTTGGTTGATGGGTGAGTAAGGCCAGTCTTTATCCATCTAGTGTGCTGCAAGGCGTTTCTGATTCCCTCTTTGCCATTTCAGATGCCCTTACCAGGATGATCGTTACCTGACCACATTGGTTCCAGTGGCTGGATCGTCTGGTCTTCAGTTCCCAACCCACTACAAGCGCTTTATTGTGAAGATGTTCACATTTGTTGATCCAGCATCACTGGCTCCTCTGCAGGAAACCGTATGCTCCGCAGCCTTACCTCAACCCTTAATATTAGTACTTTTTTATAGAGAATTCTATGGCTAAACCCTTTCCCCCTCTGTTAGATCTTCATCCACTGTAGTACAGCAGTGTGCCATCCCTCTTCTGGCTCCTGTGAGCAAGGCTGCACAAGGAAAAGTCAGTGCTTGCTGTAAACTGACTTCAGGAACTGTGAGAATTTGGTCCTTAAATGCTCATGCTTCTACCACTTCTTTTACAGGAAGGGACACTCCCATCAAGACCATCTCTAGTGGGCAAACTGTGGTGTCTAGTGGAGAAGTCAACCTGGTCATGTGAATTTCCTTTTAATAAATTGCGAGAAACCCAACAGTGTCTCTTTGGTATTGATTTTCAATGAGTCGGATCTTTCATGACTGTTCTTGGTTTTATTTATTGGGCCACACCACTAAACCAAAGTTCCATTTTTGCATTAGCAAGGTTGTTCATTCTGACTGGTGCTTGACTTGAACAAAACAAGCCAATCTTCTGCCCAAGCCATTTCACTGAACTACTCGCCAAGCTCCAGTTGCAAACCTGGGCTCCTATGCTTCTGTATAGCTCAATATTTTATATAGCAGGGGGCAGACTTTTTTTCTCGCAGTTTGTTTTGCCAAGGAATAAAATATAAGGGTAATTGTGACTTTCTTACTTCACAATTGTGAGTTTGCATCTTGCTATTATGACTTACAGTATTTCAAACAAATTAACCCTGCAAATGAGTTGACTTTCTCTTGATTTGTGTTCACATGAAAGTGCAATAATTCTGATCAAATAAGAAATTTCTAAAATGAGAATAATCATGATTATCAGTTTAACCATTGTGCAGCCCTACTTGTTGTGTGAAGGACTTTTAAATCCCTTTATTACATTAATATAATCCATTTCCAGATGTCCTGTGACGCCGATGAGCTCAATTTGGCCCAATGCGGAGCTGGAATGGAGAGTTTGAGCTGGTTGTTGGTCACCGAGAGCTTCGCTCTGATGATAGATGTTTGTGTGCATCTCCAGACCACGATGAACGTAGTCGGGAACTGAGTCCCCAACTCAATGCTGGCAGACAGTGTCGAAGCATTGATAATCAGAAATGTTTCTTGAGCAGCAGATCAGCATATTAGAATGATTTCTAAAGGATCGCGTGACACTGAAGACTGGAGTAATAATGCTGAAAATTCAGCTTTGATCACAGGAATAAATTACACTTTACAATATATTCATATAGACAACAGCTATTCTAATTTGGAAAATTATTTCACATTTTTTACTGTATTTTTGATCAAATGAATGCAGCTTTCAAAAAAATGTACACATATAATCAATCAATCAATCAAATTTTATTTGTAGAGCGCCTTACAACAACCAGAAGGTGCACAAGGCGCTTTCCAGTAAAAACATCAGTAAAGAACAAAATAAAAAACATAAGTGTACATAAAATAGCAGTAGAAACGGGACGGAAGCTACGTGTTAAAAGCTTGTATGAATAGATGAGTTTTCAACTGCGATTTAAAAGTACTCAGCGTAGTAATACTTCGCAGGTGAGGTTGAAGTGCGTTCCACAGCTTTGGGCCTTGGACGGCAAATGACCGACCACCAAACTTTTTATATCTGAATTTAGGAGTCACCAAAGAGGAGTGTTCAGAGGAACGCAGGGTTCTGACTGGTTGATAGACCGTTAACAGTTCTGCGAGATAGGCGGGGGCCATACCATTGATGGCCTTGAACACAAACAACAGGACCTTATACTCCACCCTAAACCGCACCGGAAGCCAGTGGAGCCAACGGAGGACTGGGGTGAAATGTGAACGTTTGGAGGCATTGCAAAGGAGACGTGCTGCTGCATTTTGAACCAGTTGAAGCCTATTGAGGAGTGATTGATTAAGTCCAATGTAAAGGGCATTGCAGTAATCTATCCTCGAGCTGATGAAGGCATGAATAGCCTTTTCAAGATCAGCTCTGGACAAAAATAGTTTGACCTTACTCAGGAGCCTTAACTGATAAAAGCTTGCCTTCACGACTGCACTGATCTGTACATCGTACTGCATACTCTTGTCTAAAATAACACCCAAGTTGCGCACATTGGGTGCAAACTGAGGTGTAAGAGGACCGAAACTGAAAGACCCATTGGGCGAGTCCGGGTTGAACAGGATGTACTCAGTCTTGCCTTCATTCAAGTGAAGGAAATTCTGGGAAAGCCACTGTTTGATGTCCTGAAGACAGTTATGGAGAGGATCCAGCGCAGAACGATAACTCAGAATCACAGGAAGGTATATCTGGAGGTCGTCAGCATAGAAATGGAAATTAACATTGTGATTGGAGATGAGTTGACCAAGTGGCAGCATATACAAAGAGAACAGAATCGGGCAGAGAATGAATCCTTGAGGCACACCGGAGGTCAGAGGAGCAGGTGAGGAGGAAAAGTCATTGAGCATTACTGAAAAAGTTCTATTAGTGAGATATGAAGTAAACCAATTAAGCACTGCGCCCTGCAGGCCGACAACATGTTGAAGACGGGAGAGGAGAACGGCATGATCCATCATATATCCATGATATAAGAGCATCATAGTAGAAATGCACGATCATTTTAAAAATACAGCAGCTATTGCTGATAAAGGCTTTCATATCATTGCAACATAATCCTGCATGTCAAACTCTTGAGTCAGTCTGAATACACAGGCCAGAATGGGGAAAAAAACTATCCAGAATAGCCAAAACATCCACTATTATATTCACATGATGAAGCATAAAACAAAGGCTGAATTCTGAACGGCAGAAATAGTACTAGTAAACTATTCTGAAACACCCAGTTGCATAAACTCCACACTCATGCAAGTCTGGAAAATCATGACTGTTAATGAAAAGGGAGGGATTATCGTTAATTAATCAAAATCTGTAGAGTACAAAAAGACCAAAGGGCAGCATCTCAACAGTGTGACTAGCTGTTGAACAATGGCAGGAAGTTGGTATGCTGTTCAGTCTCTGGCACTTTGTGTTTGGTTCTGTGCTTTCTGTCATGCTGTTCCAAAGTGGAGTAATCTGCCCCAAAATCCTCAAGCTCTAATGTTCCAGCAAAGCGACCAGCGGGTTCATCAGCAAGCTAGTCAACAGTTTCCTCAGTCAGTTCAATGGCAAGCTAGTCAACAGTTTTCTAAGCCAGTTCATCAGCAAGCTAGTCAACAGTTTCCTCAGTCAGTTCAATGGCAAGCTAGTCAACAGTTTTCTAAGCCAGTTCAACAGCAAGCTAGTCAACAGTTTTCTAAGCCAGTTCAACAGCTAGCTAGTCAACAGTTTCCTCAGTCAGTTCAATGGCAAGCTAGTCAACAGTTTCCTCAGCAGGTTCAACAAGCTAGTCAACAGTTTCCTCAGCAGGTTCAACAACAAGCTAGTCAACAGTTTCCTCAGCAGGTTCAACAGCAAGCTAGTCAACAGTTTTCTAAGCCAGTTCAACAGCTAGCTAGTCAACAGTTTCCTCAGCAGGTTCAACAAGCTAGTCAACAGTTTCCTCAGCAGGTTCAACAACAAGCTAGTCAACAGTTTCCTCAGTCAGTTCAACAACAAGCTAGTCAACAGTTTCCTAAGCAGCCAGTGGCACAGGCAGAGCTGCTTGACAAATGTGCTGTAGCTGATTATGAGCAGATCCAATGTGGACCACCTGCTATCAGTGGTGCTGAGTGTGTAGCTATTAACTGCTGCTTTAACGGACAGCAGTGTTACTATGGGAAGGCAGGTAAGAGTTTTGAGTCAATGTAAAGGTGTTTGTGTTAAACTGATCCTCATCAATAACCTGCTCTTGTTCCAGTGACTGTCCAGTGTATAAGAGATGGTCAGTTTGTGGTAGTGGTGGCTAGAGATGTTACGCTGCCTCGTTTGAGCCTGGATTCAGTCCGTCTCCTGGGTGAAAATGATCCAGCTTGCAGTCCTGTGGGATCCACACCTTTTTTTGCTATATACCAGTTCCCTGTCACTGCGTGTGGCACGAGCATGACGGTGAGTAGCTGCTTGTGGTTTTGTTCTGCATGGCTTAGAATGGACTGGATGCCAACGGTGTTACTATTTGCAGGAGGACAGTGGATATGTGGTGTATGAAAACAGAATGACCTCCTCGTATGAAGTGGGTATCGGACCACTTGGTTCCATCACAAGGGACAGTCATTTTGAGTAAGTGATGTATGCTTTATCAAATGCTAATCATTGACAAATGCTACAAGCTCACTGTTTGTTTTCCAGGCTTCTCTTCCAGTGTAGGTACTCTGGTACTTCTGTGGAAGCTCTGGTTGTGGAGGTCAACACCGTTCCTCCACCTCCACCAGTAGCTGCTCCTGGACCCCTCAGGGTGGAGCTTAGACTGGCAAATGGTCAGTGTGTCACCAAAGGCTGTGCAGAAGGTAAGTGTTTGACCCAAGTGTGCCTAAAGCCTTTCTAAAGCTCCAGGTTTCTGGTTACACACTGTACTCTTCCTCAGGGGATGAGGCGTACACGTCCTACTACAGTGATGCCGATTATCCGGTTACAAAAGTCCTGCGGGAGCCTGTGTTTGTTGAGGTGCACGTTTTGGAGAGGACCGACCCCAACATTGTCCTGATGCTGGGACATTGCTGGGCGACATCAACCCCCAGTCCACTCAGTCTACCCCAATGGGACCTTTTGGTTGATGGGTGAGTAAGGCCAGTCTTTATCCATCTAGTGTGCTGCAAGGCGTTTCTGATTCCCTCTTTGCCATTTCAGATGCCCTTACCAGGATGATCGTTACCTGACCACATTGGTTCCAGTGGCTGGATCGTCTGGTCTTCAGTTCCCAACCCACTACAAGCGCTTTATTGTGAAGATGTTCACATTTGTTGATCCAGCATCACTGGCTCCTCTGCAGGAAACCGTATGCTCCGCAGCCTTACCTCAACCCTTAATATTAGTACTTTTTTATAGAGAATTCTATGGCTAAACCCTTTCCCCCTCTGTTAGATCTTCATCCACTGTAGTACAGCAGTGTGCCATCCCTCTTCTGGCTCCTGTGAGCAAGGCTGCACAAGGAAAAGTCAGTGCTTGCTGTAAACTGACTTCAGGAACTGTGAGAATTTGGTCCTTAAATGCTCATGCTTCTACCACTTCTTTTACAGGAAGGGACACTCCCATCAAGACCATCTCTAGTGGGCAAACTGTGGTGTCTAGTGGAGAAGTCAACCTGGTCATGTGAATTTCCTTTTAATAAATTGCGAGAAACCCAACAGTGTCTCTTTGGTATTGATTTTCAATGAGTCGGATCTTTCATGACTGTTTTTGGTTTTATTTATTGAGCCACACCACTAAACCAAAGTTCCATTTTTGCATTAGCAAGGTTGTTCATTCTGACTGGTGCTTGACTTGAACAAAACAAGCCAATCTTCTGCCCAAGCCATTTCACTGAACTACTCGCCAAGCTCCAGTTGCAAACCTGGGCTCCTATGCTTCTGTATAGCTCAATATTTTATATAGCAGGGGGCAGACTTTTTTTCTCGCAGTTTGTTTTGCCAAGGAATAAAATATAAGGGTAATTGTGACTTTCTTACTTCACAATTGTGAGTTTGCATCTTGCTATTATGACTTACAGTATTTCAAACAAATTACCCTGCAAATGAGTTGACTTTCTCTTGATTTGTGTTCACATGAAAGTGCAATAATTCTGATCAAATAAGAAATTTCTAAAATGAGAATAATCATGATTATCAGTTTAACCATTGTGCAGCCCTACTTGTTGTGTGAAGGACTTTTAAATCCCTTTATTACATTAATATAATCCATTTCCAGATGTCCTGTGACGCCGATGAGCTCAATTTGGCCCAATGCGGAGCTGGAATGGAGAGTTTGAGCTGGTTGTTGGTCACCGAGAGCTTCGCTCTGATGATAGATGTTTGTGTGCATCTCCAGACCACGATGAACGTAGTCGGGAACTGAGTCCCCAACTCAATGCTGGCAGACAGTGTCGAAGCATTGATAATCAGAAATGTTTCTTGAGCAGCAGATCAGCATATTAGAATGATTTCTAAAGGATCGCGTGACACTGAAGACTGGAGTAATAATGCTGAAAATTCAGCTTTGATCACAGGAATAAATTACACTTTACAATATATTCATATAGACAACAGCTATTCTAATTTGGAAAATTATTTCACAATTTTTACTGTATTTTTGATCAAATGAATGCAGCTTTCAAAAAAATGTACACATATAATCAATCAATCAATCAAATTTTATTTGTAGAGCGCCTTACAACAACCAGAAGGTGCACAAGGCGTAAAGAACAAAATAAAAAACATAAGTGTACATAAAATAGCAGTAGAAACGGGACGGAAGCTACAGTACGTGTTAAAAGCTTGTCTGAAAAGATGAGTTTTCAACTGCGATTTAAAAGTACTCAGCGTAGTAATACTTCGCAGGTGAGGTTGAAGTACGTTCCAACGCTTTGGGCCTTGGACGGCAAATGACCGACCACCAAACTTTTTATATCTGAATTTAGGAGTCACCAAAGAGGAGTGTTCAGAGGAACGCAGGGTTCTGACTGGTTGATAGACCGTTAACAGTTCTGCGAGATAGGCGGGGGCCATACCATTGATGGCCTTGAACACAAACAACAGGACCTTATACTCCACCCTAAACCGCACCGGAAGCCAGTGGAGCCAACGGAGGACTGGGGTGATATGTGAACGTTTGGAGGCATTGCAAAGGAGACGTGCTGCTGCATTTTGAACCAGTTGAAGCCTATTGAGGAGTGATTGATTAAGTCCAATGTAAAGGGCATTGCAGTAATCTATCCTCGAGCTGATGAAGGCATGAATAGCCTTTTCAAGATCAGCTCTGGACAAAAATAGTTTGACCTTACTCAGGAGCCTTAACTGATAAAAGCTTGCCTTCACGACTGCACTGATCTGTACATCGTACTGCATACTCTTGTCTAAAATAACACCCAAGTTGCGCACATTGGGTGCAAACTGAGGTGTAAGAGGACCGAAACTGAAAGACCCATTGGGCGAGTCCGGGTTGAACAGGATGTACTCAGTCTTGCCTTCATTCAAGTGAAGGAAATTCTGGGAAAGCCACTGTTTGATGTCCTGAAGACAGTTATGGAGAGGATCCAGCGCAGAACGATAACTCAGAATCACAGGAAGGTATATCTGGAGGTCGTCAGCATAGAAATGGAAATTAACATTGTGTTTGGAGATGAGTTGACCAAGTGGCAGCATATACAAAGAGAACAGAATCGGGCCGAGAATGAATCCTTGAGGCACACCGGAGGTCAGAGGAGCAGGTGAGGAGGAAAAGTCATTGAGCATTACTGAAAAAGTTCTATTAGTGAGATATGAAGTAAACCAATTAAGCACTGCGCCCTGCAGGCCGACAACATGTTGAAGACGGGAGAGGAGAACGGCATGATCCATCATATATCCATGATATAAGAGCATCATAGTAGAAATGCACGATCATTTTAAAAATACAGCAGCTATTGCTGATAAAGGCTTTCATATCATTGCAACATAATCCTGCATGTCAAACTCTTGAGTCAGTCTGAATACACAGGCCAGAATGGGGAAAAAAACTATCCAGAATAGCCAAAACATCCACTATTATATTCACATGATGAAGCATAAAACAAAGGCTGAATTCTGAACGGCAGAAATAGTACTAGTAAACTATTCTGAAACACCCAGTTGCATAAACTCCACACTCATGCAAGTCTGGAAAATCATGACTGTTAATGAAAAGGGAGGGATTATCGTTAATTAATCAAAATCTGTAGAGTACAAAAAGACCAAAGGGCAGCATCTCAACAGTGTGACTAGCTGTTGAACAATGGCAGGAAGTTGGTGTGCTGTTCAGTCTCTGGCACTTTGTGTTTGGTTCTGTGCTTTCTGTCATGCTGTTCCAAAGTGGAGTAATCTGCCCCAAAATCCTCAAGCTCTAATGTTCCAGCAAAGCGACCAGCGGGTTCATCAGCAAGCTAGTCAACAGTTTCCTCAGTCAGTTCAATGGCAAGCTAGTCAACAGTTTTCTAAGCCAGTTCAACAGCAAGCTAGTCAACAGTTTTCTAAGCCAGTTCAACAGCTAGCTAGTCAACAGTTTCCTCAGTCAGTTCAATGGCAAGCTAGTCAACAGTTTCCTCAGCAGGTTCAACAAGCTAGTCAACAGTTTCCTCAGCAGGTTCAACAACAAGCTAGTCAACAGTTTCCTCAGCAGGTTCAACAGCAAGCTAGTCAACAGTTTTCTAAGCCAGTTCAACAGCTAGCTAGTCAACAGTTTCCTCAGCAGGTTCAACAAGCTAGTCAACAGTTTCCTCAGCAGGTTCAACAACAAGCTAGTCAACAGTTTCCTCAGTCAGTTCAACAACAAGCTAGTCAACAGTTTCCTAAGCAGCCAGTGGCACAGGCAGAGCTGCTTGACAAATGTGCTGTAGCTGATTATGAGCAGATCCAATGTGGACCACCTGCTATCAGTGGTGCTGAGTGTGTAGCTATTAACTGCTGCTTTAACGGACAGCAGTGTTACTATGGGAAGGCAGGTAAGAGTTTTGAGTCAATGTAAAGGTGTTTGTGTTAAACTGATCCTCATCAATAACCTGCTCTTGTTCCAGTGACTGTCCAGTGTATAAGAGATGGTCAGTTTGTGGTAGTGGTGGCTAGAGATGTTACGCTGCCTCGTTTGAGCCTGGATTCAGTCCGTCTCCTGGGTGAAAATGATCCAGCTTGCAGTCCTGTGGGATCCACACCTTTTTTTGCTATATACCAGTTCCCTGTCACTGCGTGTGGCACGAGCATGACGGTGAGTAGCTGCTTGTGGTTTTGTTCTGCATGGCTTAGAATGGACTGGATGCCAACGGTGTTACTATTTGCAGGAGGACAGTGGATATGTGGTGTATGAAAACAGAATGACCTCCTCGTATGAAGTGGGTATCGGACCACTTGGTTCCATCACAAGGGACAGTCATTTTGAGTAAGTGATGTATGCTTTATCAAATGCTAATCATTGACAAATGCTACAAGCTCACTGTTTGTTTTCCAGGCTTCTCTTCCAGTGTAGGTACTCTGGTACTTCTGTGGAAGCTCTGGTTGTGGAGGTCAACACCGTTCCTCCACCTCCACCAGTAGCTGCTCCTGGACCCCTCAGGGTGGAGCTTAGACTGGCAAATGGTCAGTGTGTCACCAAAGGCTGTGCAGAAGGTAAGTGTTTGACCCAAGTGTGCCTAAAGCCTTTCTAAAGCTCCAGGTTTCTGGTTACACACTGTACTCTTCCTCAGGGGATGAGGCGTACACGTCCTACTACAGTGATGCCGATTATCCAGTTACAAAAGTCCTGCGGGAGCCTGTGTTTGTTGAGGTGCACGTTTTGGAGAGGACCGACCCCAACATTGTCCTGATGCTGGGACATTGCTGGGCGACATCAACCCCCAGTCCACTCAGTCTACCCCAATGGGACCTTTTGGTTGATGGGTGAGTAAGGCCAGTCTTTATCCATCTAGTGTGCTGCAAGGCGTTTCTGATTCCCTCTTTGCCATTTCAGATGCCCTTACCAGGATGATCGTTACCTGACCACATTGGTTCCAGTGGCTGGATCGTCTGGTCTTCAGTTCCCAACCCACTACAAGCGCTTTATTGTGAAGATGTTCACATTTGTTGATCCAGCATCACTGGCTCCTCTGCAGGAAACCGTATGCTCCGCAGCCTTACCTCAACCCTTAATATTAGTACTTTTTTATAGAGAATTCTATGGCTAAATCCTTTCCCCCTCTGTTAGATCTTCATCCACTGTAGTACAGCAGTGTGCCATCCCTCTTCTGGCTCCTGTGAGCAAGGCTGCACAAGGAAAAGTCAGTGCTTGCTGTAAACTGACTTCAGGAACTGTGAGAATTTGGTCCTTAAATGCTCATGCTTCTACCACTTCTTTTACAGGAAGGGACACTCCCATCAAGACCATCTCTAGTGGGCAAACTGTGGTGTCTAGTGGAGAAGTCAACCTGGTCATGTGAATTTCCTTTTAATAAATTGCGAGAAACCCAACAGTGTCTCTTTGGTATTGATTTTCAATGAGTCGGATCTTTCATGACTGTTCTTGGTTTTATTTATTGGGCCACACCACTAAACCAAAGTTCCATTTTTGCATTAGCAAGGTTGTTCATTCTGACTGGTGCTTGACTTGAACAAAACAAGCCAATCTTCTGCCCAAGCCATTTCACTGAACTACTCGCCAAGCTCCAGTTGCAAACCTGGGCTCCTATGCTTCTGTATAGCTCAATATTTTATATAGCAGGGGGCAGACTTTTTTTCTCGCAGTTTGTTTTGCCAAGGAATAAAATATAAGGGTAATTGTGACTTTCTTACTTCACAATTGTGAGTTTGCATCTTGCTATTATGACTTACAGTATTTCAAACAAATTAACCCTGCAAATGAGTTGACTTTCTCTTGATTTGTGTTCACATGAAAGTGCAATAATTCTGATCAAATAAGAAATTTCTAAAATGAGAATAATCATGATTATCAGTTTAACCATTGTGCAGCCCTACTTGTTGTGTGAAGGACTTTTAAATCCCTTTATTACATTAATATAATCCATTTCCAGATGTCCTGTGACGCCGATGAGCTCAATTTGGCCCAATGCGGAGCTGGAATGGAGAGTTTGAGCTGGTTGTTGGTCACCGAGAGCTTCGCTCTGATGATAGATGTTTGTGTGCATCTCCAGACCACGATGAACGTAGTCGGGAACTGAGTCCCCAACTCAATGCTGGCAGACAGTGTCGAAGCATTGATAATCAGAAATGTTTCTTGAGCAGCAGATCAGCATATTAGAATGATTTCTAAAGGATCGCGTGACACTGAAGACTGGAGTAATAATGCTGAAAATTCAGCTTTGATCACAGGAATAAATTACACTTTACAATATATTCATATAGACAACAGCTATTCTAATTTGGAAAATTATTTCACAATTTTTACTGTATTTTTGATCACATGAATGCAGCTTTCAAAAAAATGTACACATATAATCAATCAATCAATCAAATTTTATTTGTAGAGCGCCTTACAACAACCAGAAGGTGCACAAGGCGCTTTCCAGTAAAAACATCAGTAAAGAACAAAATAAAAAACATAAGTGTACATAAAATAGCAGTAGAAACGGGACGGAAGCTACGTGTTAAAAGCTTGTCTGAATAGATGAGTTTTCAACTGCGATTTAAAAGTACTCAGCGTAGTAATACTTCGCAGGTGAGGTTGAAGTACGTTCCAACGCTTTGGGCCTTGGACGGCAAATGACCGACCACCAAACTTTTTATATCTGAATTTAGGAGTCACCAAAGAGGAGTGTTCAGAGGAACGCAGGGTTCTGACTGGTTGATAGACCGTTAACAGTTCTGTGAGATAGGCGGGGGCCATACCATTGATGGCCTTGAACACAAACAACAGGACCTTATACTCCACCCTAAACCGCACCGGAAGCCAGTGGAGCCAACGGAGGACTGGGGTGATATGTGAACGTTTGGAGGCATTGCAAAGGAGACGTGCTGCTGCATTTTGAACCAGTTGAAGCCTATTGAGGAGTGATTGATTAAGTCCAATGTAAAGGGCATTGCAGTAATCTATCCTCGAGCTGATGAAGGCATGAATAGCCTTTTCAAGATCAGCTCTGGACAAAAATAGTTTGACCTTACTCAGGAGCCTTAACTGATAAAAGCTTGCCTTCACGACTGCACTGATCTGTACATCGTACTGCATACTCTTGTCTAAAATAACACCCAAGTTGCGCACATTGGGTGCAAACTGAGGTGTAAGAGGACCGAAACTGAAAGACCCATTGGGCGAGTCCGGGTTGAACAGGATGTACTCAGTCTTGCCTTCATTCAAGTGAAGGAAATTCTGGGAAAGCCACTGTTTGATGTCCTGAAGACAGTTATGGAGAGGATCCAGCGCAGAACGATAACTCAGAATCACAGGAAGGTATATCTGGAGGTCGTCAGCATAGAAATGGAAATTAACATTGTGTTTGGAGATGAGTTGACCAAGTGGCAGCATATACAAAGAGAACAGAATCGGGCCGAGAATGAATCCTTGAGGCACACCGGAGGTCAGAGGAGCAGGTGAGGAGGAAAAGTCATTGAGCATTACTGAAAAAGTTCTATTAGTGAGATATGAAGTAAACCAATTAAGCACTGCGCCCTGCAGGCCGACAACATGTTGAAGACGGGAGAGGAGAACGGCATGATCCATCATATATCCATGATATAAGAGCATCATAGTAGAAATGCACGATCATTTTAAAAATACAGCAGCTATTGCTGATAAAGGCTTTCATATCATTGCAACATAATCCTGCATGTCAAACTCTTGAGTCAGTCTGAATACACAGGCCAGAATGGGGAAAAAAACTATCCAGAATAGCCAAAACATCCACTATTATATTCACATGATGAAGCATAAAACAAAGGCTGAATTCTGAACGGCAGAAATAGTACTAGTAAACTATTCTGAAACACCCAGTTGCATAAACTCCACACTCATGCAAGTCTGGAAAATCATGACTGTTAATGAAAAGGGAGGGATTATCGTTAATTAATCAAAATCTGTAGAGTACAAAAAGACCAAAGGGCAGCATCTCAACAGTGTGACTAGCTGTTGAACAATGGCAGGAAGTTGGTGTGCTGTTCAGTCTCTGGCACTTTGTGTTTGGTTCTGTGCTTTCTGTCATGCTGTTCCAAAGTGGAGTAATCTGCCCCAAAATCCTCAAGCTCTAATGTTCCAGCAAAGCGACCAGCGGGTTCATCAGCAAGCTAGTCAACAGTTTCCTCAGTCAGTTCAATGGCAAGCTAGTCAACAGTTTTCTAAGCCAGTTCAACAGCAAGCTAGTCAACAGTTTTCTAAGCCAGTTCAACAGCTAGCTAGTCAACAGTTTCCTCAGTCAGTTCAATGGCAAGCTAGTCAACAGTTTCCTCAGCAGGTTCAACAGCAAGCTAGTCAACAGTTTTCTAAGCCAGTTCAACAGCTAGCTAGTCAACAGTTTCCTCAGCAGGTTCAACAAGCTAGTCAACAGTTTCCTCAGCAGGTTCAACAACAAGCTAGTCAACAGTTTCCTCAGTCAGTTCAACAACAAGCTAGTCAACAGTTTCCTAAGCAGCCAGTGGCACAGGCAGAGCTGCTTGACAAATGTGCTGTAGCTGATTATGAGCAGATCCAATGTGGACCACCTGCTATCAGTGGTGCTGAGTGTGTAGCTATTAACTGCTGCTTTAACGGACAGCAGTGTTACTATGGGAAGGCAGGTAAGAGTTTTGAGTCAATGTAAAGGTGTTTGTGTTAAACTGATCCTCATCAATAACCTGCTCTTGTTCCAGTGACTGTCCAGTGTATAAGAGATGGTCAGTTTGTGGTAGTGGTGGCTAGAGATGTTACGCTGCCTCGTTTGAGCCTGGATTCAGTCCGTCTCCTGGGTGAAAATGATCCAGCTTGCAGTCCTGTGGGATCCACACCTTTTTTTGCTATATACCAGTTCCCTGTCACTGCATGTGGCACGAGCATGACGGTGAGTAGCTGCTTGTGGTTTTGTTCTGCATGGCTTAGAATGGACTGGATGCCAACGGTGTTACTATTTGCAGGAGGACAGTGGATATGTGGTGTATGAAAACAGAATGACCTCCTCGTATGAAGTGGGTATCGGACCACTTGGTTCCATCACAAGGGACAGTCATTTTGAGTAAGTGATGTATGCTTTATCAAATGCTAATCATTGACAAATGCTACAAGCTCACTGTTTGTTTTCCAGGCTTCTCTTCCAGTGTAGGTACTCTGGTACTTCTGTGGAAGCTCTGGTTGTGGAGGTCAACACCGTTCCTCCACCTCCACCAGTAGCTGCTCCTGGACCCCTCAGGGTGGAGCTTAGACTGGCAAATGGTCAGTGTGTCACCAAAGGCTGTGCAGAAGGTAAGTGTTTGACCCAAGTGTGCCTAAAGCCTTTCTAAAGCTCCAGGTTTCTGGTTACACACTGTACTCTTCCTCAGGGGATGAGGCGTACACGTCCTACTACAGTGATGCCGATTATCCGGTTACAAAAGTCCTGCGGGAGCCTGTGTTTGTTGAGGTGCACGTTTTGGAGAGGACCGACCCCAACATTGTCCTGATGCTGGGACATTGCTGGGCGACATCAACCCCCAGTCCACTCAGTCTACCCCAATGGGACCTTTTGGTTGATGGGTGAGTAAGGCCAGTCTTTATCCATCTAGTGTGCTGCAAGGCGTTTCTGATTCCCTCTTTGCCATTTCAGATGCCCTTACCAGGATGATCGTTACCTGACCACATTGGTTCCAGTGGCTGGATCGTCTGGTCTTCAGTTCCCAACCCACTACAAGCGCTTTATTGTGAAGATGTTCACATTTGTTGATCCAGCATCACTGGCTCCTCTGCAGGAAACCGTATGCTCCGCAGCCTTACCTCAACCCTTAATATTAGTACTTTTTTATAGAGAATTCTATGGCTAAATCCTTTCCCCCTCTGTTAGATCTTCATCCACTGTAGTACAGCAGTGTGCCATCCCTCTTCTGGCTCCTGTGAGCAAGGCTGCACAAGGAAAAGTCAGTGCTTGCTGTAAACTGACTTCAGGAACTGTGAGAATTTGGTCCTTAAATGCTCATGCTTCTACCACTTCTTTTACAGGAAGGGACACTCCCATCAAGACCATCTCTAGTGGGCAAACTGTGGTGTCTAGTGGAGAAGTCAACCTGGTCATGTGAATTTCCTTTTAATAAATTGCGAGAAACCCAACAGTGTCTCTTTGGTATTGATTTTCAATGAGTCGGATCTTTCATGACTGTTCTTGGTTTTATTTATTGGGCCACACCACTAAACCAAAGTTCCATTTTTGCATTAGCAAGGTTGTTCATTCTGACTGGTGCTTGACTTGAACAAAACAAGCCAATCTTCTGCCCAAGCCATTTCACTGAACTACTCGCCAAGCTCCAGTTGCAAACCTGGGCTCCTATGCTTCTGTATAGCTCAATATTTTATATAGCAGGGGGCAGACTTTTTTTCTCGCAGTTTGTTTTGCCAAGGAATAAAATATAAGGGTAATTGTGACTTTCTTACTTCACAATTGTGAGTTTGCATCTTGCTATTATGACTTACAGTATTTCAAACAAATTAACCCTGCAAATGAGTTGACTTTCTCTTGATTTGTGTTCACATGAAAGTGCAATAATTCTGATCAAATAAGAAATTTCTAAAATGAGAATAATCATGATTATCAGTTTAACCATTGTGCAGCCCTACTTGTTGTGTGAAGGACTTTTAAATCCCTTTATTACATTAATATAATCCATTTCCAGATGTCCTGTGACGCCGATGAGCTCAATTTGGCCCAATGCGGAGCTGGAATGGAGAGTTTGAGCTGGTTGTTGGTCACCGAGAGCTTCGCTCTGATGATAGATGTTTGTGTGCATCTCCAGACCACGATGAACGTAGTCGGGAACTGAGTCCCCAACTCAATGCTGGCAGACAGTGTCGAAGCATTGATAATCAGAAATGTTTCTTGAGCAGCAGATCAGCATATTAGAATGATTTCTAAAGGATCGCGTGACACTGAAGACTGGAGTAATAATGCTGAAAATTCAGCTTTCATCACAGGAATAAATTACACTTTACAATATATTCATATAGACAACAGCTATTCTAATTTGGAAAATTATTTCACAATTTTTACTGTATTTTTGATCAAATGAATGCAGCTTTCAAAAAAATGTACACATATAATCAATCAATCAATCAAATTTTATTTGTAGAGCGCCTTACAACAACCAGAAGGTGCACAAGGCGCTTTCCAGTAAAAACATCAGTAAAGAACAAAATAAAAAACATAAGTGTACATAAAATAGCAGTAGAAACGGGACGGAAGCTACGTGTTAAAAGCTTGTCTGAATAGATGAGTTTTCAACTGCGATTTAAAAGTACTCAGCGTAGTAATACTTCGCAGGTGAGGTTGAAGTGCGTTCCACAGCTTTGGGCCTTGGACGGCAAATGACCGACCACCAAACTTTTTATATCTGAATTTAGGAGTCACCAAAGAGGAGTGTTCAGAGGAACGCAGGGTTCTGACTGGTTGATAGACCGTTAACAGTTCTGCGAGATAGGCGGGGGCCATACCATTGATGGCCTTGAACACAAACAACAGGACCTTATACTCCACCCTAAACCGCACCGGAAGCCAGTGGAGCCAACGGAGGACTGGGGTGAAATGTGAACGTTTGGAGGCATTGCAAAGGAGACGTGCTGCTGCATTTTGAACCAGTTGAAGCCTATTGAGGAGTGATTGATTAAGTCCAATGTAAAGGGCATTGCAGTAATCTATCCTCGAGCTGATGAAGGCATGAATAGCCTTTTCAAGATCAGCTCTGGACAAAAATAGTTTGACCTTACTCAGGAGCCTTAACTGATAAAAGCTTGCCTTCACGACTGCACTGATCTGTACATCGTACTGCATACTCTTGTCTAAAATAACACCCAAGTTGCGCACATTGGGTGCAAACTGAGGTGTAAGAGGACCGAAACTGAAAGACCCATTGGGCGAGTCCGGGTTGAACAGGATGTACTCAGTCTTGCCTTCATTCAAGTGAAGGAAATTCTGGGAAAGCCACTGTTTGATGTCCTGAAGACAGTTATGGAGAGGATCCAGCGCAGAACGATAACTCAGAATCACAGGAAGGTATATCTGGAGGTCGTCAGCATAGAAATGGAAATTAACATTGTGATTGGAGATGAGTTGACCAAGTGGCAGCATATACAAAGAGAACAGAATCGGGCCGAGAATGAATCCTTGAGGCACACCGGAGGTCAGAGGAGCAGGTGAGGAGGAAAAGTCATTGAGCATTACTGAAAAAGTTCTATTAGTGAGATATGAAGTAAACCAATTAAGCACTGCGCCCTGCAGGCCGACAACATGTTGAAGACGGGAGAGGAGAACGGCATGATCCATCATATATCCATGATATAAGAGCATCATAGTAGAAATGCACGATCATTTTAAAAATACAGCAGCTATTGCTGATAAAGGCTTTCATATCATTGCAACATAATCCTGCATGTCAAACTCTTGAGTCAGTCTGAATACACAGGCCAGAATGGGGAAAAAAACTATCCAGAATAGCCAAAACATCCACTATTATATTCACATGATGAAGCATAAAACAAAGGCTGAATTCTGAACGGCAGAAATAGTACTAGTAAACTATTCTGAAACACCCAGTTGCATAAACTCCACACTCATGCAAGTCTGGAAAATCATGACTGTTAATGAAAAGGGAGGGATTATCGTTAATTAATCAAAATCTGTAGAGTACAAAAAGACCAAAGGGCAGCATCTCAACAGTGTGACTAGCTGTTGAACAATGGCAGGAAGTTGGTGTGCTGTTCAGTCTCTGGCACTTTGTGTTTGGTTCTGTGCTTTCTGTCATGCTGTTCCAAAGTGGAGTAATCTGCCCCAAAATCCTCAAGCTCTAATGTTCCAGCAAAGTGACCAGCGGGTTCATCAGCAAGCTAGTCAACAGTTTCCTCAGTCAGTTCAATGGCAAGCTAGTCAACAGTTTTCTAAGCCAGTTCAACAGCAAGCTAGTCAACAGTTTTCTAAGCCAGTTCAACAGCTAGCTAGTCAACAGTTTCCTCAGTCAGTTCAATGGCAAGCTAGTCAACAGTTTCCTCAGCAGGTTCAACAAGCTAGTCAACAGTTTCCTCAGCAGGTTCAACAACAAGCTAGTCAACAGTTTCCTCAGCAGGTTCAACAGCAAGCTAGTCAACAGTTTTCTAAGCCAGTTCAACAGCTAGCTAGTCAACAGTTTCCTCAGCAGGTTCAACAAGCTAGTCAACAGTTTCCTCAGCAGGTTCAACAACAAGCTAGTCAACAGTTTCCTCAGTCAGTTCAACAACAAGCTAGTCAACAGTTTCCTAAGCAGCCAGTGGCACAGGCAGAGCTGCTTGACAAATGTGCTGTAGCTGATTATGAGCAGATCCAATGTGGACCACCTGCTATCAGTGGTGCTGAGTGTGTAGCTATTAACTGCTGCTTTAACGGACAGCAGTGTTACTATGGGAAGGCAGGTAAGAGTTTTGAGTCAATGTAAAGGTGTTTGTGTTAAACTGATCCTCATCAATAACCTGCTCTTGTTCCAGTGACTGTCCAGTGTATAAGAGATGGTCAGTTTGTGGTAGTGGTGGCTAGAGATGTTACGCTGCCTCGTTTGAGCCTGGATTCAGTCCGTCTCCTGGGTGAAAATGATCCAGCTTGCAGTCCTGTGGGATCCACACCTTTTTTTGCTATATACCAGTTCCCTGTCACTGCGTGTGGCACGAGCATGACGGTGAGTAGCTGCTTGTGGTTTTGTTCTGCATGGCTTAGAATGGACTGGATGCCAACGGTGTTACTATTTGCAGGAGGACAGTGGATATGTGGTGTATGAAAACAGAATGACCTCCTCGTATGAAGTGGGTATCGGACCACTTGGTTCCATCACAAGGGACAGTCATTTTGAGTAAGTGATGTATGCTTTATCAAATGCTAATCATTGACAAATGCTACAAGCTCACTGTTTGTTTTCCAGGCTTCTCTTCCAGTGTAGGTACTCTGGTACTTCTGTGGAAGCTCTGGTTGTGGAGGTCAACACCGTTCCTCCACCTCCACCAGTAGCTGCTCCTGGACCCCTCAGGGTGGAGCTTAGACTGGCAAATGGTCAGTGTGTCACCAAAGGCTGTGCAGAAGGTAAGTGTTTGACCCAAGTGTGCCTAAAGCCTTTCTAAAGCTCCAGGTTTCTGGTTACACACTGTACTCTTCCTCAGGGGATGAGGCGTACACGTCCTACTACAGTGATGCCGATTATCCGGTTACAAAAGTCCTGCGGGAGCCTGTGTTTGTTGAGGTGCACGTTTTGGAGAGGACCGACCCCAACATTGTCCTGATGCTGGGACATTGCTGGGCGACATCAACCCCCAGTCCACTCAGTCTACCCCAATGGGACCTTTTGGTTGATGGGTGAGTAAGGCCAGTCTTTATCCATCTAGTGTGCTGCAAGGCGTTTCTGATTCCCTCTTTGCCATTTCAGATGCCCTTACCAGGATGATCGTTACCTGACCACATTGGTTCCAGTGGCTGGATCGTCTGGTCTTCAGTTCCCAACCCACTACAAGCGCTTTATTGTGAAGATGTTCACATTTGTTGATCCAGCATCACTGGCTCCTCTGCAGGAAACCGTATGCTCCGCAGCCTTACCTCAACCCTTAATATTAGTACTTTTTTATAGAGAATTCTATGGCTAAACCCTTTCCCCCTCTGTTAGATCTTCATCCACTGTAGTACAGCAGTGTGCCATCCCTCTTCTGGCTCCTGTGAGCAAGGCTGCACAAGGAAAAGTCAGTGCTTGCTGTAAACTGACTTCAGGAACTGTGAGAATTTGGTCCTTAAATGCTCATGCTTCTACCACTTCTTTTACAGGAAGGGACACTCCCATCAAGACCATCTCTAGTGGGCAAACTGTGGTGTCTAGTGGAGAAGTCAACCTGGTCATGTGAATTTCCTTTTAATAAATTGCGAGAAACCCAACAGTGTCTCTTTGGTATTGATTTTCAATGAGTCGGATCTTTCATGACTGTTCTTGGTTTTATTTATTGGGCCACACCACTAAACCAAAGTTCCATTTTTGCATTAGCAAGGTTGTTCATTCTGACTGGTGCTTGACTTGAACAAAACAAGCCAATCTTCTGCCCAAGCCATTTCACTGAACTACTCGCCAAGCTCCAGTTGCAAACCTGGGCTCCTATGCTTCTGTATAGCTCAATATTTTATATAGCAGGGGGCAGACTTTTTTTCTCGCAGTTTGTTTTGCCAAGGAATAAAATATAAGGGTAATTGTGACTTTCTTACTTCACAATTGTGAGTTTGCATCTTGCTATTATGACTTACAGTATTTCAAACAAATTAACCCTGCAAATGAGTTGACTTTCTCTTGATTTGTGTTCACATGAAAGTGCAATAATTCTGATCAAATAAGAAATTTCTAAAATGAGAATAATCATGATTATCAGTTTAACCATTGTGCAGCCCTACTTGTTGTGTGAAGGACTTTTAAATCCCTTTATTACATTAATATAATCCATTTCCAGATGTCCTGTGACGCCGATGAGCTCAATTTGGCCCAATGCGGAGCTGGAATGGAGAGTTTGAGCTGGTTGTTGGTCACCGAGAGCTTCGCTCTGATGATAGATGTTTGTGTGCATCTCCAGACCACGATGAACGTAGTCGGGAACTGAGTCCCCAACTCAATGCTGGCAGACAGTGTCGAAGCATTGATAATCAGAAATGTTTCTTGAGCAGCAGATCAGCATATTAGAATGATTTCTAAAGGATCGCGTGACACTGAAGACTGGAGTAATAATGCTGAAAATTCAGCTTTGATCACAGGAATAAATTACACTTTACAATATATTCATATAGACAACAGCTATTCTAATTTGGAAAATTATTTCACAATTTTTACTGTATTTTTGATCAAATGAATGCAGCTTTCAAAAAAATGTACACATATAATCAATCAATCAATCAAATTTTATTTGTAGAGCGCCTTACAACAACCAGAAGGTGCACAAGGCGCTTTCCAGTAAAAACATCAGTAAAGAACAAAATAAAAAACATAAGTGTACATAAAATAGCAGTAGAAACGGGACGGAAGCTACGTGTTAAAAGCTTGTCTGAATAGATGAGTTTTCAACTGCGATTTAAAAGTACTCAGCGTAGTAATACTTCGCAGGTGAGGTTGAAGTGCGTTCCACAGCTTTGGGCCTTGGACGGCAAATGACCGACCACCAAACTTTTTATATCTGAATTTAGGAGTCACCAAAGAGGAGTGTTCAGAGGAACGCAGGGTTCTGACTGGTTGATAGACCGTTAACAGTTCTGCGAGATAGGCGGGGGCCATACCATTGATGGCCTTGAACACAAACAACAGGACCTTATACTCCACCCTAAACCGCACCGGAAGCCAGTGGAGCCAACGGAGGACTGGGGTGATATGTGAACGTTTGGAGGCATTGCAAAGGAGACGTGCTGCTGCATTTTGAACCAGTTGAAGCCTATTGAGGAGTGATTGATTAAGTCCAATGTAAAGGGCATTGCAGTAATCTATCCTCGAGCTGATGAAGGCATGAATAGCCTTTTCAAGATCAGCTCTGGACAAAAATAGTTTGACCTTACTCAGGAGCCTTAACTGATAAAAGCTTGCCTTCACGACTGCACTGATCTGTACATCGTACTGCATACTCTTGTCTAAAATAACACCCAAGTTGCGCACATTGGGTGCAAACTGAGGTGTAAGAGGACCGAAACTGAAAGACCCATTGGGCGAGTCCGGGTTGAACAGGATGTACTCAGTCTTGCCTTCATTCAAGTGAAGGAAATTCTGGGAAAGCCACTGTTTGATGTCCTGAAGACAGTTATGGAGAGGATCCAGCGCAGAACGATAACTCAGAATCACAGGAAGGTATATCTGGAGGTCGTCAGCATAGAAATGGAAATTAACATTGTGATTGGAGATGAGTTGACCAAGTGGCAGCATATACAAAGAGAACAGAATCGGGCCGAGAATGAATCCTTGAGGCACACCGGAGGTCAGAGGAGCAGGTGAGGAGGAAAAGTCATTGAGCATTACTGAAAAAGTTCTATTAGTGAGATATGAAGTAAACCAATTAAGCACTGCGCCCTGCAGGCCGACAACATGTTGAAGACGGGAGAGGAGAACGGCATGATCCATCATATATCCATGATATAAGAGCATCATAGTAGAAATGCACGATCATTTTAAAAATACAGCAGCTATTGCTGATAAAGGCTTTCATATCATTGCAACATAATCCTGCATGTCAAACTCTTGAGTCAGTCTGAATACACAGGCCAGAATGGGGAAAAAAACTATCCAGAATAGCCAAAACATCCACTATTATATTCACATGATGAAGCATAAAACAAAGGCTGAATTCTGAACGGCAGAAATAGTACTAGTAAACTATTCTGAAACACCCAGTTGCATAAACTCCACACTCATGCAAGTCTGGAAAATCATGACTGTTAATGAAAAGGGAGGGATTATCGTTAATTAATCAAAATCTGTAGAGTACAAAAAGACCAAAGGGCAGCATCTCAACAGTGTGACTAGCTGTTGAACAATGGCAGGAAGTTGGTGTGCTGTTCAGTCTCTGGCACTTTGTGTTTGGTTCTGTGCTTTCTGTCATGCTGTTCCAAAGTGGAGTAATCTGCCCCAAAATCCTCAAGCTCTAATGTTCCAGCAAAGTGACCAGCGGGTTCATCAGCAAGCTAGTCAACAGTTTCCTCAGTCAGTTCAATGGCAAGCTAGTCAACAGTTTTCTAAGCCAGTTCAACAGCAAGCTAGTCAACAGTTTTCTAAGCCAGTTCAACAGCTAGCTAGTCAACAGTTTCCTCAGTCAGTTCAATGGCAAGCTAGTCAACAGTTTCCTCAGCAGGTTCAACAAGCTAGTCAACAGTTTCCTCAGCAGGTTCAACAACAAGCTAGTCAACAGTTTCCTCAGCAGGTTCAACAGCAAGCTAGTCAACAGTTTTCTAAGCCAGTTCAACAGCTAGCTAGTCAACAGTTTCCTCAGCAGGTTCAACAAGCTAGTCAACAGTTTCCTCAGCAGGTTCAACAACAAGCTAGTCAACAGTTTCCTCAGTCAGTTCAACAACAAGCTAGTCAACAGTTTCCTAAGCAGCCAGTGGCACAGGCAGAGCTGCTTGACAAATGTGCTGTAGCTGATTATGAGCAGATCCAATGTGGACCACCTGCTATCAGTGGTGCTGAGTGTGTAGCTATTAACTGCTGCTTTAACGGACAGCAGTGTTACTATGGGAAGGCAGGTAAGAGTTTTGAGTCAATGTAAAGGTGTTTGTGTTAAACTGATCCTCATCAATAACCTGCTCTTGTTCCAGTGACTGTCCAGTGTATAAGAGATGGTCAGTTTGTGGTAGTGGTGGCTAGAGATGTTACGCTGCCTCGTTTGAGCCTGGATTCAGTCCGTCTCCTGGGTGAAAATGATCCAGCTTGCAGTCCTGTGGGATCCACACCTTTTTTTGCTATATACCAGTTCCCTGTCACTGCGTGTGGCACGAGCATGACGGTGAGTAGCTGCTTGTGGTTTTGTTCTGCATGGCTTAGAATGGACTGGATGCCAACGGTGTTACTATTTGCAGGAGGACAGTGGATATGTGGTGTATGAAAACAGAATGACCTCCTCGTATGAAGTGGGTATCGGACCACTTGGTTCCATCACAAGGGACAGTCATTTTGAGTAAGTGATGTATGCTTTATCAAATGCTAATCATTGACAAATGCTACAAGCTCACTGTTTGTTTTCCAGGCTTCTCTTCCAGTGTAGGTACTCTGGTACTTCTGTGGAAGCTCTGGTTGTGGAGGTCAACACCGTTCCTCCACCTCCACCAGTAGCTGCTCCTGGACCCCTCAGGGTGGAGCTTAGACTGGCAAATGGTCAGTGTGTCACCAAAGGCTGTGCAGAAGGTAAGTGTTTGACCCAAGTGTGCCTAAAGCCTTTCTAAAGCTCCAGGTTTCTGGTTACACACTGTACTCTTCCTCAGGGGATGAGGCGTACACGTCCTACTACAGTGATGCCGATTATCCGGTTACAAAAGTCCTGCGGGAGCCTGTGTTTGTTGAGGTGCACGTTTTGGAGAGGACCGACCCCAACATTGTCCTGATGCTGGGACATTGCTGGGCGACATCAACCCCCAGTCCACTCAGTCTACCCCAATGGGACCTTTTGGTTGATGGGTGAGTAAGGCCAGTCTTTATCCATCTAGTGTGCTGCAAGGCGTTTCTGATTCCCTCTTTGCCATTTCAGATGCCCTTACCAGGATGATCGTTACCTGACCACATTGGTTCCAGTGGCTGGATCGTCTGGTCTTCAGTTCCCAACCCACTATAAGCGCTTTATTGTGAAGATGTTCACATTTGTTGATCCAGCATCACTGGCTCCTCTGCAGGAAACCGTATGCTCCGCAGCCTTACCTCAACCCTTAATATTAGTACTTTTTTATAGAGAATTCTATGGCTAAACCCTTTCCCCCTCTGTTAGATCTTCATCCACTGTAGTACAGCAGTGTGCCATCCCTCTTCTGGCTCCTGTGAGCAAGGCTGCACAAGGAAAAGTCAGTGCTTGCTGTAAACTGACTTCAGGAACTGTGAGAATTTGGTCCTTAAATGCTCATGCTTCTACCACTTCTTTTACAGGAAGGGACACTCCCATCAAGACCATCTCTAGTGGGCAAACTGTGGTGTCTAGTGGAGAAGTCAACCTGGTCATGTGAATTTCCTTTTAATAAATTGCGAGAAACCCAACAGTGTCTCTTTGGTATTGATTTTCAATGAGTCGGATCTTTCATGACTGTTCTTGGTTTTATTTATTGGGCCACACTACTAAACCAAAGTTCCTTTCAAGGAACAGCAAGGTTGTTCATTCTGACTGGTGGTTGACTTGAACTAAACAAGCCAATCTTCTGCCCAAGCCATTTCACTGAACTACTCGCCAAGCTCCATTTTCAAACCTGGGCTCCTATGCTTCTGTGTCTAGCTTAACATTGTTGCAGGGTTCAGACTTTCTCTCACAATTGACCCTTCGCTAAGCCACGCCCGAAAACCGCCACTGGCCAATCGTGTCTTAGCAACCGTAACTAGGCGTGGGAAGTCTGGCAAGCTTTCGAGCAAGGGAAACATGCTGAAGCGTTGTGCGTATGGATTGTGCAAATCTGATACCCGGTATCCTAAAAGTTTGGATGGGGAGGTGTTTTTTTTTTTTTTTTCTAAAAGCCAAGGGAGAAATGATGGGCGTGGAACAAACAAGGACAGGATTAACAAAAACAGCTTGGAAATAATGACTGTTCTTTGTTCATAATGCATATTAATGTAAAATAAGATGATTAAAGATAAGATGGAGGCTCACTGACATACTTTAAAATATATATTTCAGCATTTTGTTAATCGACGACCTACTACCCCTGACTAAGTAACTTTAAGCCAATCAGACCGTGGCTCTCCCGGTGTTAATGTACAAGATTTATGGATAAGCTGTTTGGTTTATAATTAGATTATTTTCACATTTCACTTACCCTGCTGTGCACAAACATAGCTGTTCCTCAATTTGTCTGTTTCCCATTTGAATGGTCTGCGTATGAGGCGGCTGCTGCTTGCGGCTGCGGCAATTTTTATGAAATTATTCTCTAATCAGTTATGCATATGTCGTGGATATATCCCTCAAATGCATATTGCAGTCCCTTTTGTCTTGCTCTATCAGATATTTCATATGTTCGCCAAAAATTACTAATCTCATTGGAATGTCTGACACCGGTGCATTCACAGACTTTATTTCACAATTATTTTCTTGCAATTGCCAGTTTCTTGCAATTCTGAGTTTACATCTCACACTTATGACAGTCATAATAAACTTTTCTGGCAAATAAGCCCTGCATATGAGTTGACTCTCCTGGTCAAATGAAAGTGCAATAATTCTGATAAACTGTAAAAATTTCTAATGAGAATAATCATGATTATCAGTTTAACCATTATTGCAGAGCCCTACTCCTTTTTATCTGAAGGGCTTTTAAATCCTTTATGCATTGATAATCCAGTTTCACTTACGTGACGCTGATGAGCTCAGTTGGCCCATGAGGAGCTGGAATGGAGAGCTTGAGCTGGCTGTCGGTCACAGAGAGCTTCGCTCTAACACCGCTCTCATGATAGATGTTCGTGTGCATCTCCAGACCACAGTGAATGTAGTCGGGGAAGTGAGTCCCAATCTCAGTCACAAACTCAATGCCAGCAGACACAGTCAAAGCAAATTCCCTCTGTGGTGTAGTCATTAATTCATGTTAGTATACTACCAGTCAAAAGTTTAGATTAAAATTGTTTTAGCATTTATTTGATTAAAAAAAACAGTAAAATATTAATACAATGTAAAACAGCTGTTTTCTATGTGAATATATAATAAACTTTAATGAGGGGCCTAGCCCCTATTGCAATTTTTATTTTTCTTATTCCTCCCGAATAGGAGTCTATGGCAGCCCTATTAACGGATCCTAAGAAAATTATGAAATTTGGCACACTTGTAGGGATGATGAAGAATAGTAACTGGACCAATTTTTGGAGTCTCTAGGACCAACTCTGTAGTGCCACCACCAGTTAAAATTTTATATTTTGAAATGGTTATAACTTTTGAACCTTTTGTTCTAGAAAAATAAAACTTGGTACACATGATTTCACTCATTATGCAGATCACATTCAGATGATCTTTGGACTGAGCCGCACAGAAAAGACTGAACAATTTTAAATTCATCTTTGTTTAAAGTTATGATGTCAGAAACTTAAGGAGGTTAAGTTAACCAACCCAAAATTGGTTCTGAGGCGTTATCATGGCCAAACTTTGATCAATCGAAACGAAAATTGGTACGCTTTATCTGGACCATTCCAAATTTGGGATCAGCGCCACCTACAGGTCATGAGATCTGAAAAATCTTTACTTATAACTTTTGAACAGAAAATCATAATCTTTGGTGTCTATGGATTCCTTGTGTCATGACAGGATTGGATTAACCACGTGTCCACCATTTTGAAATTTCACATAAATTTGACATAAATTGCAATATCTTTTAAAGGGTACCTATCATGGAATTTTGAAAATTACCTTTCATGTTGTGTGTAACATAGATCTAAGTGAACAAAAACATCCTGCAAAGTTTTAAATATGAAAGTTCACCCTATACAAAGTTATTGTCTCTCAAAAGTAAGAGTCGACTCTGAGTCGCTGATATGAATCGATAGACAAACGATGCTTTCTCTCTAGCTTTCGTACGTCACTTGTACAAGTTATTTGAATTCGACACGCCCACTCAGTGCGCGCGCCCAGCAGACAGAGAAACCTGACAACAACATGTCGACGAGACTCTGTTCTGAAGTGCGAATCAAAAGCAAACTTTTTTTTTCACTGCCCAGAGACAAGCATGTGAAGACTCAGTGGCTAGAGTTTATATTTACAACTATACCACACAAGTATAGCCACCTTGAGCTGTGTTCGCGTTATTTTAATGACAATCGCTTCACAAACACAAATGCTTTCAAGTGTGGATTATGGTGTATTCGCGAGTCGGCTGATATAGGAAGGTGCAATACCAAGTTTATTTGGATCAGCTTCCTCCTCCGAATCACAACCTGTAAGTACTATTAATAATTGTTGCTTTTATGTGTGTGTGTGTGTGTGTGTGTGTGTGTGTGTGTGTGTGTGTGTGTGTGTGTGTGTGTGTGTGTGTGTGTGTGTGTGTGTGTGTGTGTGTGTGTGTGCGCACGTGCGTGTGTGTGTGTGTGTGTGTGTGTGTGTGTGTGTGTGTGTGTGTGTGTGTGTGTGTGTGTGTGTGTGTGCGCACGTGCGTGTGTGTGTGTGTGTGTGTGTGTGTGTGTGTGTGTGTGTGTGTGTGTGTGTGTGTGTGTGTGTGTGTGTGTGTGTGTGTGTGTGTGTGTGTGTGTGTGTGTGTGTGTGTGTGTGTGTGTGAGAGAGTGAGAGTTACACTCAGTAGCTTCTAGGTCTCCAATGTCATTTTTTTTTATTTTTGAAATATGTGAAATTATGTGAAGCGTATTGTAGTACTGCAGTGCTTTATCAATATGTTTAAGCTTTGGGCTAACGCAAAATATAACTGACTGGGTCATCTGACCAATCACCGCCGATTAGCGTCACGCAAAGGAGGGGTTTGGACAAATGAGTCGTCAAACGAATCATTAGGGAGTCGGTGAGCAAATCAGGTAAAAATAAATGCATATAGTGTTTTTTGTCATTGCATGCATGTAAAACTGTTGTTGGGGACTCCCAGAACATTATTAGGAACATTTTAAATGCCATAATAGGTACCCTAACAATTTTACATATCTTCACACAATTTGGTAGGGATCATCAAAGGTATGTCCTGAAGGTACCAGAGACGTTTGAACACAGTGCCACCTTGTGTTCCAGAGATACACATGGTTTTTGCCGATTCTGATTTCCCAACAAATGAAGCAAATGAAAAACTGTTGACAAATTTTGCTCAATTTTGTAAAAAAAATGGTTCAGATGACTTTGGACCAAGCCACCCAGAACAGAACGGATTTTTGATATTCACCACAGTTCCTAAGATATTCGTCTTCAAAGTTGACCTTGCTAATTGGTTAGCATGCTAACCAGAAACCATTCATTCTAATGTGGCTCTTCAGCTATCAGGTTAACCTGTTAAAGTTACATTAGCATTAAACTATCTTAGCATGTTAATCTGGTTAAGTAATGCTGTTGTGTCCTCAGTCTCACACCGAAGGCTCTCCTCTGCAGTTTGGTGAGTCAGCTTGAGTAGCGTTAGCTGCTAAACCCTGTGCCACGAGCCCCGAACCTTTCAGGTCATGGGTTCGAATCCTGTGTGGTACATGCCCAGGCTTTACTGTGGCCAGAAGTGGTGCAAAAGTTGCTTCTGTTTCAGACATGGTGTCTTCATGAGAAGAAACTCATAAAATATAAATATGTGGTGCACTTATATAAAAAAATAATCATTTTGAGTTGATTTTTACTTGACCCTGACCCAGGATTAAAGGACCCTGACCCAGAGATTAACATTACACACTCATAATTGTGTGTAATGTTGCATCATTTTAATTCCTTTATTATCTGAGTAAGAATTTTACTAATCTTTCTTCCTCTTAGATTAAAAATAAGTATGTTTTGTTCATTCTGTGTTCTGGTCATTTTGAGTTCATTTTCACCTGTACTTCTGAACCAGCTGGCTTTCCATGTATGTTCAATTTCTGCTGTTTTGTTTCTGTTTTTTTTTTTTTTCGCATTGCGCTACAGCCACTTCTGGGGAAATCGCTGCTTGCAGCTATATTTTATTCCTGTGATCAAAGCAAAAATTTCAGCATCATTCAGAAATCATTCTAATATGATGATTTGAAGCTCAAATAATATTTCTGATTTTCATCAGTGTTCAGTCATATTTTTGTGGAAAACGTGATTTTGGTCAAGTAAGATTTTAAAAGGTTTAAAAGGTAAAAATTATACTTTTATACAGAGGGGCGTTAAACTGCTCAAAAGTGACATTAAAAAAAACATTTGTAATGTTACAAAAGATTCTATTTCAAATAAATGCTGTTCTTTTGAACTTTCTATTCATCAAAGAATCCTGAAAAATAAAAATATACAACGTTTCCACAAAAATATGACTGTTTTCAACATTGATGAAATCAGAAATGTTTCTTGAGCATCAAATCATCATATTATACTGATTTCTGAAGGAACATGTGAAGTTCCGAGTAATGAAGACTGGAGTAATGATGCTGAAAATTTAGCTTTGATCACAGGAATAAATTACATTGTACAATATATTTGCATAGACAACAGCTATTTTAAATTTTATTTAGCAATTTTTACTGTATTAAACATGTAAGTAAAGTAAACATGTAAACATGTATGTAAAACATGAACACATCATAGAGCATAATAGTAGAAATGCAAGATGATCTGTTGTTGACAATAACACGTGCACGACTGAAGTGTGTTGGACTCACCCTGGCTGGATTAAAGCTCAATCCTCCTTTGACTCCAGGAGTAAAGGTACCAGACAGAGCCACTCTCAGTGGAAAGCCAGCTCCGGTGGGCAGATAAAACGCATTATCCATGAAGATGTAGTGAAGGAAAAGCTCGTTGTCGACACTTGAGAGCAGTCTTTTGAGGAACTATTTCAAAAATATTATGCTAATTAGTAATGCAAAGAAATTTCATTGACTGAAAATTGTTGTTTTGGGCAAACGGTTTTGGAGGATAGAAATCATTGACCCAAATAGTGATGTTTAATTAGCGTTTCTCTAATGGCATGTTCAGCGTCTATTTTGTTCCACAAAGTGGATAAACTACAACAAGTAAACATGTCAGCTGTGTGGACGCTAGTGCTGGATTAACAATGTCGATTTCTCATTTTTTATATATATACAGTATATATAAAATATCTGCCTCTTTACTACTAGTTACTACCAAATAAACATTAATGAACATCAGAAAGAACAGAAACACTTACTGAATCAATCATGTCTCATGTAATCAGTGTTTCAACCACAGAAAGATATCAATAAAAAAATTTGAGAACAATGTCACGTAGTTACATTCACCTCAGAAAAGACATTCAATGACCATAAACTTGATAATCAGCTAGAAAAAATCATTTTGATAAATATATGCAATATATTACATATTCATTATATTTTTACTTATCCTGTTGTCTTCATTATTTAACGTATGTTTGAATAAATCTGTCACGAAAACAAGTTTTAGTACAGCCACCGTTTACTTATATTTCAAATACAAATTGGAGTTGATATAACAACTGCCTTGTTTGCATTACTAATTCTGATGACAGAATCCATGTGATGACAGCTGTGGTTGGTAAAACTGTACTCACGTCAGTGGGGATCATCTTAAGGAGATTGTAAATCATCTTGCCATCTTTTGTATCAAGATACCCAAGTTCAGCACCCAGAAGCTTGAGGTACAACATTGCTTCAGGAGCATCCTGGGTCTTTAAGTCCTCGATGAGCTTGTTGACGTTATGACTGATTTCATTGACTATGCTTTGAGAAGCCTACAGCACACAGAAGAGATTGAGATTGGAATCCAGCAGTGAAGAAAAACATCCATTTGCAACATTCACTACATTTAATACCTGTCTCTTCTTCCTATCGTTTCCCGTGAACGGCAGCATGTTGTCCAAGACCTCATTGAGTTCGACGGGCATCTTGTCGGTGGCATATAAGATGGTCTTCATGATAGTATCTGGGAAGAATCCATCGTCACCAAAGAGAGCCTCCACAATGGGCTCAAAGCCCTTTCCCTCCATGTCAATCTGAAAGAAAGAATCAAAGACATTAGGGCTGCTTGATTATGGCAAACAGAATTTGGGCCATAATCAAGTAAATGTTGAACTTTTATTAAACTCTGTACCTCAACCAAGTCCATATCAAACCCCAAAGCATTTAAGGTCATCTCCAGCATGACCTCCCTTGGAAGTTCATTAGGAGATTCAAAGATCATGTTTCCCTCTAAAGATCCAAGTCTGTAGTACCGAGAGAGTTCGCTTGGTTCCATGAGCATTTCAATTTCATTGCCTTGAAAGGCCTCTCGAATCTTCTGTCTCAAGCTAGGGAGTAAACAAAACAAGATTACCTTTTCTTCTGAAAATTAGATTAGGTTCTTATTCTTCCTTTACTTTTATTTACTCACTCCAGGGTCTCTGGTGCTGTAGAGCTCAAGATGTTGCTGATATGAGAGATGATGAAGCTCTTGACCTGAGGATGTTCCTCAACAAGGAGAGCCGCTGCCAGTTGAGCGAGTTCAGTAGACGTGGGGTTCTCATCAAGATGAGATACGCCGCTACACGCTTCTGTACGGACGCGGCTCTGTCCAGAACAGCATGCAGGAGAACCTCTCGGCCCTGTAAAAGCCATGAAATTACCTTTAGACTAGGGCTGTGATATATATCGAAATAAAAATCGATAACGCACTGTGATTTTATTAAGTAAATACATGCACAACCGGTTTCAGAGTTAAGTGCGTCATTTTGTTATGTTCTGTTTATTGTACTAGCCCTTTAAGAAATGTACAAGTGCGCGGGTAAAAGAGAGCGCGCTGCACAAGTTACTGACATGCGCAGAACAGTTCAGTAAAGTGAATTCTGGCTTACAATAATGTCTCTTCATTGACTTACACAAACATTACAACAAATTGGCGACGAGGATGGCTCTTCATCCATTACATCCACCATCACCGTTCCTGGAATGCCCGGGTGAGCCAAAGCTGACTTTTAGTGCTTGGAAGCGGCAATTTGACAATTATTTGCTGGCTATCGGTGGTGACAAGTTTCCAGATGAGCGGAAAAGAGCGTTGCTAATCCACTGCTTAGGCGCGGAAGGACAACGCCTGTACAATACACTGCCACTCGAAGACGATGTATACAGCGGGACTGTGACTGCATTGACAACCTTCTTTCAACCCAAGGTTAATGTGGTAGCAGAAAGGTACCGGTTCAGACAACGAGCTCAACATGTGGGTGAGTCAACGGATCATTACATGGCTGCTCTTCGCGAGCTAGTTGCTACTTGTGCATTCAGTACATTCGAAAATGAAATGTTACGTGATCAACTGATTGAGAAGACATCTGTACCGCGTATTCGGGAGAGACTACTGCTTGAATCTGATTTGACTCTTGATAAAGCCCTGGACATTGCCAGGCAAATTGAAACTGCCAGCGCTGAGGCAAAGACGATGTTGGAAGGAGAACCCAAACCCGTGAGTGCAATACAATTCAAAACTACTCAAAAACGAGCTGGACAACGAAAGAAATGTTTCACCACCAGTGAAAAAAAATCAACCCATACTTACTGCTATCGTTGTGGCTCTGCCAGTCACATGGCAAATAATGCATCTTGTCCTGCCAAAAATGCTAAATGTAAATCCTGTGCAAAAACTGGCCATTTTGCTAAAGTATGCAAATCCAAAGAAAAGACAGTTAACGAACTTGCGGTGCCAGAAGTAACTGTGCTTAGTGTGCAACATAATTCAGCAAAACAGGCAAAGCTAATATGCACTGTTAAAATAACGGCACAACATAATCAGAGCTGTGTCCTTGACCTACTTATTGACACAGGCTTAGCAGTGTCCATCCTTCCTGAATGTGTTTACAAGTCAACGTTCTTTAAATGTCCTCTCACTAAACCAAGACTGCAGCTAGTAACATATTCGAAAGAACAACTGCCAGTCATTGGATGTCTGAAGGTTGATGTTTCTCATCAGAGTGTGACTGCATCATCAGAGATTTACATTGTTGAAACAGGAACCCCTATTCTAGGAATGGACCTAGTGACAACACTGAATCTGCAGATATCTGGTGGTCAACTCTTGCCAGGAAATCAGCCTACCTGTGCGATGCTTCAGTCTGCTGTGGACCCAGTCGTTGAACCCTCTACTGATTTTGGTTGTGCAAAAGGCTTCATCCACAAAGTGAAGACCCGGCCAGAGGTAAGACCAGTCCAACAAAAACTCAGACGATTACCACTGTCTGTCCGTGATGCAGTGTCCGCAGAGCTCCGCTACCTAGAACAACATGGAATTATTGAAAAAATTGACTGAATGGGTATCCCCTATAGTAGTCACCCAAAAGAAAACAGGAGGTATACGCATGTTTGTAGATCTGCGGGAGCCTAACAAAGCGGTAGTGGTAGACAGTTACCCACTTCCTCTGATTGAAGATATTCTATCTGAACTGAGAGGTGCAGTGATGTTCTCCACCTTAGATCTGAAACATGCGTATCATCAAGTTGAACTGCACACAGATAGTCGAGATCTGACTGCTTTTGTAACTCACGATGGGCTGTACAGATACAAAAGGGAACCATATGGCTTGAGTTCAGCACCAGCAGCTTTCCAGAAAATGATGTGCACTATCCTACAAGGCTTAAAATGTGTACAGTGCTACCTTGATGATGTAATCATTTTTGGCTCAACACAACAGGAGCATGATTAAAACCTGAAAGCTGTCTTGCAGAAAATACACCAATCTGGACTGAAACTGAATGCAGAAAAATGTTGTCTTCGGCAGACTAAACTGCAGTTTTTAGGGTACACTCTATGCCCAGAAGGTCTTCTTCCTGATGATACTCACATCAGAGCAATTCTGAAGGCGCCACCCAGGGGTGCCGCCAGAAATTCTGGGCCCTATGGAAACCAAAATTTCTGGGCCCCCTACATTTTTTACAGATAAAATTTAACCCAATAAACATGCCCAGTATACTTTAAAAATTATACTTAGCACATTGCATAGTTTAAATATCTAAAGATGAGTACAAAAAAACAATAATTTTTTTTTAGAAATATGTAGCCTACTTGTTTACATAAAAGGGAGAACATTTATTATCTCAATTGCTGACTCTGCATCTGTATATGTCAAACACACACACACACACACACACACACACACACACACACACACACACACACACACACACACACACACACACGTAATAATAACCATATTATTTTTATTGCCCTATTTAGTTTTCTTAATATAAAATCTATTTTGTAAACTTATAACCAATGGTTACTACAGACACATGTTTTATTCAATTTTATAATATTTTTTTCTGGGGCATTTTATTCACATTAAGAACGTCAAGTTTGACAGCATCGATCGTTGCAGCAGCACTGTGACTTCACAGAACACAGAGCCCGATCTCATGAAAGTGCGTATCAATACCACGAATGTTATTTCTCGCGACATTTATACGCCAAAAATAGTTTTTGCGTGTATATTCGCGTGCATATGATACGCACTTTATGGCGTGTAATACGCACGCACCCTCCTCCCCCTAATCCTAGTGCGTAGTGCGTAGCATGCACGCAAAAACCATTTTTGGCGTATCAATGGCACGAGAAATAACATTCGTGGTATTGATACGCACTTTCATCATGAGACTGCGTTGGGAACCTGTTGGGAACACACGACACATACACGGCAAACTGATTTTGTAATTTTTGAAGCGTGTAGATTTGTTTTGTAAAGTTATCATCATGTGGCGAACACAGTAGATAAGACGTGTTTAGAGACTTCAATCTTCGTGAAGTTTCGCGCTCAGGCTCACCTTGTACGGCTGAGACGGGGACGGGGGACGTGGGGGGAGGAGGACGTGTGCAGCAGCCGCTGAATCTGTGTTTCATAATTCAGTAATTATTTTACTAAGCTAGCTAGATAAAAGTGGGTCATGTATACAAAAATGAGTAATAACTCTGAAAGTTTTGGAATACAGGAATAGGGCAAGCTACCTTTCTTTTTGAAAAACTGTGACACATACTGTCGACTTCGGCGTTCTCTGTCTTCTCTTTCCTTCATTTCTTTCCGTTTTTGATGCCCTGACTTTTGATGTGACATGCCTGCGTGTGTCACTGTCTGCACTGCATCATAGCAAGTGCAATAGAGAGAGACGCTACACTAGCGATCGTAGCTCGGACAGCGCAGGTGGAATGAACCATTGTGATGGGGAGGGGTGTGACTGAAAACAGTAAATACATTATTTGTTTTTTAAATATTAAATCTATGGTCAAAACGGACAAAATACACATTTAGTGCATGAGGGGCCCTAGCACATTTAATGTATGTATAAAAAAGAGAAAAGAAATAAGAAAAGAAAAAGGGGGTCTGCTCTTCTGGGCCCTAAATCAGCCTGGGCCCTTAGAATCGTCCTAACCTTCCACCCCTTTACGGCGCCCTTGGCGCCACCACCAAATGATGCACCTAGTCTGCGTTCTTTCCTAGGCCTCACTGCATGGTACGGTAAATTTGTGCCAAACTATGCAACAGTGGTTGAGCCACTCCGAGCACTTTTGCGGAAAGACAATACTTTCTCCTGGCCCACCACTGCTCAAGCTAGTTTTGATAAAGTAAAGCACATGATTGTGAACAGTTCTGCTTTAGCTCTGTTTGACCCTAGACTGCAGACTATTCTTTCCACAGATGCCTCACACTATGGCTTGGGAGCAGTCCTCACACAAGTCACTGAGCAGGGAACAGAACAGACTGTTGCATTCGCATCGCGAAGCCTGTCGGAAGCTGAGAGGAAATATTCCATCGTAGAAAAGGAGGCCTTAGCCTGCGTCTGGGCTGCAGAGAACCTGGCTATGGGGAAGAAAGTTCATACTCCGAACAGACCATCAAGCTCTCACAACTCTCCTGACCACAAAAGGTAACAACAGAGCTGGCCTGCGGGTGGCGAGATGGTCTGCCCGTTTGCTTGAATTTGATTATGATATTCAGTACAGAAAAGGAACTCTGAACCAGGTCGCTGATTGTCTCTCAAGACTACCGCTCTCTGATGCAGCTGAGAACACTGACAGTACAGTGGAGTCTGTGGCAGCAATATTGACTGACCTCAGTACAGTTTCAAAGGATGATTTCAAAGCTGCATGTCGATCCTGCCCAGAGCTCACAGAACTTCGTACCCAACTGCAGACACATTGGACATCAAGGAAGTCAGGTAACCAGAATGTCAAAGCATATTACCTGATCCGAGACGAACTTACTGTGGTGGATGACTATGTTGTCAGAGGTACTCACCGCCTGATAGTTCCACTGGTGATGACGAAAAGGATGATAGAACTTGCCCATGAAAGCCACCAAGGCATTGTTCGCACAAAACAACGCCTGAGAGAGATGTACTGGTGGCCTAAAATGGATGTAGAGACTGAAGCTTATATCAAGCACTGCTCTATCTGCAGACAACATGATAAGACCTCAGTTACTCATACTGCTCCACTCACCCCTGTCCCTCTTCCAGATGCAGCATGGGAAAAGGTGAGCGTGGATATTGTGGGACCTTTTGACATAGCTCCACATGACTGCAGATATGCAATCAGCCTGGTCGATTACTATAGTAAGTGGCCGGAAGTTGCTTTCTGCTCAAAAGCAGATACAAACGCCATAATCTCTATGCTTACCTCAGTCTTCAGTCGAGAAGGAAACCCATGTGAACTTGTGTCGGACAATGGGAGCCAGTTTGTTTCACACGAGTTCTCAAAGTTTCTACAGAAAAGGGGAATATGACACATCAAGTCCTCTGTGTACTATCCTCGCTCTAATGGTGAAGTGGAAAGATTCAACAGAGTGTTAAAAGATTGCTTACAAACGGCTACTCTTCAGGGACAGCCATGGAAGCCCTTTACTCTTCAGTTCCTCACAGATTACAGGTCCACTCCACATGCCACCACTGGGATTCCTCCATCTAAACTACTTCATGGGAGACAAATGAGAACAAAGCTCCACATAATAAACCTTCCTAAGTCTGATGAGGATGAAAATTACCTGCGTGAAAAAGTGAAAATGAAACAAACCAAGGTGAAGGAGTATACAGATAGACACAGGAGTGCTTTGCAGTCTAACTTTCAACCAGGTGATGAAGTGAAAGTGAAAAAACCCTGGATGATCAAGAAAGGTGAGCAGAGATACACCAAACCACAGAAAGTGATGGAAAAGACGGGGCCAAATACTTACCTCCTGGAGGACGGCAGAAACTGGAATGCCTCACGCCTTTCAGCAGTTCCAAACTCTGTTCCTGTGGAAAAATCAGATGAGGCACAGAGAGAACCTCCTTTATCCTCTGAGCATGTGATTTCTGACAATACGGACAGAAGAACCATTAGACAAAGGAGCCCTCCTTTATGGATGAAAGACTTTGTGACTTAAAGTTATGAGTACAAAAGAGAAATGTATTATTAGTGCACGTAAGTGATTTATCCAGTTATTGATAGAAGTAGAGTAACAGCTAAAATTAAATGTTCTTCTCTAAAGGGTTTTGATGTGGTTAACGCTACAATGTTCATAGAACATAGTTTAAAAAAAAAAAAAAGGGAAAATGTTATGTTCTGTTTATTGTACTAGCCCTTTAAGAAATGTACAAGTGCGCGGGTAAAAGAGAGCGCGCTGCACAAGTTACTGACATGCGCAGAACAGTTCAGTAAAGTGAATTCTGGCTTACAATAATGTCTCTTCATTGACTTACACAAACATTACAACACATTTACACACATTTATTACATGATACAGTGTTCCAGAGTCTCATTAGCTGTTTCTACTCATCTATTTTTGGGATATTATTGGATGGAAACGCTAAGATGCAGATAAATTCGCATAAAAAACGTATGCACTTATTGAGGTGGATCATTTTTTATTCAATAAGAAAACATGCGCATAAACATTTACAGAATAAATTCCTCTATGCACGACAAAAAAAACTCGACTTGGCTGAACAGAGGATGTGATTGAATAACTGGACTAACCAGCGGACCAATCGCATCACAGTATCTCAGATGTGGGTTTGATCTGAAAAGCCTGAGCCAAAGTCTGTCATCAAAATAATTTGGTTTAATTCCCTCCTAGAAGCATTCAGAAAACTACAGGAATCCGAACGCAAGATAACTTGATATCACCAAGACATTTATGATGTACGGAAATAATGAGTCATACGTTTCTTACCCAATTCCAGCATTTTATTACAGATATTTTGCAGCAGTTTCCCAGGAAGTGACAATTTTGTTTTCTAACACACATTGGCAGCATAAGTTAAATATGCAACTTTGGATAGAAACATAACTAATTACAGTTAATCAAGCTTTTCTGAGACGCTGTGAGCTGCATGCGTGTAAATGAACATAGGGCTTCACTCTGAAATGGGCATCCTGCATTTTTTTCAATATATTATCGCAATATATATCACAAAATATCGCAATGTAAGTATTTTCCTATATTGTACGGCCTATTTTATACTGACTTCAAACTCACCAAGAGGGATTATTTAACAGCTCACCTCTTCAGGTACAGGAATCTGTCTGTAGACCTGGACCGCGGCCTGTTGGACGGCAGGGGAGGCAGCCGGCTGCTTGATGCATTGAATAACAGAAGACTGCAAAGCAGGACGCGGAGCTCCCAGTGCAGCCACCATGTTGCCAATGACCTGTAATAGACTTTTAGGGTAATCTAAAGAGAACAATCTCGTGATGTTTGGCCAAATCATTCAGCAGTTATAAGCAAAAACTCAATTCTTCATTTCTCTTGAACAGTAGGTGATGCAGTGCCACAAATGTGCAAGTACCCTCGAGCCATGATTATGATGACATGTACCAAGTTTCGTCCCAATTTACTGAAGCATTCGAGAGTTAGAGCCCAAGTCCATTTTGGCGTGTCTAATTCATATATCAATATTCATTATTGTACGGTACGAGTAAGATTTGGTCAATCAAGTATCATTTACAAAATTTTTACTTAAAATGCATGCACACATACTTTGATGGAAACCAGTTAACGTACATTGTTTGGCAGTGGTCGAAAATTATTTAAAAATGACTTTTTGATTGATCCCTTCTTATGGATTTGATGGCAATTAAATTACCAACATGACCTCCATCAAAAATCAGACGGGAGTTTAGCCGGGAATTTTTATGCAGATAGTGGGAGAAAAACACAGACATTCTGGAATCAGACGGCAATAAAATCACAGACTAACCCCTGTAAATGTAGAAAATACTTTACGTCCCCAAGAGAGACAATTACCATCCGAATAGGGCTTTAGTTGTAGAGTCTGAAGTTGAATTCATTAGCATGTAGGAATTTGTGTGAACATACCTTTAAAGAAAGAAAGACGTGATCCTGGTCACCTGTGCAATCACCGATCTGTTCAAGGGCGTAATCAGCCACTGCCTGGATCTCACTGGTGACTCCATCCGTCTCAAAGAGCCTTGGGTCACACACAGAATAAAGATGTTGTTTTGATGAAAAGTTCACTAGCGTAAAACATGGACGATGGTCAGTGAGACAAAACTGAGATTTGTTTGAAAATGTCTTTTTCACATGGTTGCAAATTCACTATATTTATGCATTTGGCAGATACTACATTCAAGTTAAACCTTACCCAATTACAATTTTGGAATAATAGCATTGTGTATGCATTCCCTTGGAATGGAACCCAAGATCTTGGCCAATCCTTAACTTTCTGAACTACAGAAATGCTACCAACTGGTAAAATTCAACTCATATGTTAGTTGACGATTTATTTTTACCTTAATCTAAAGTTTTAAATGTAATACATTACTACATCTGCCCCTCACCTTCTCACAGCATTGCTGAGAGCGTAGTAGATGGGTTTGCTTGGCTTGAACTTTGCCATCGCCAACATTTCCTTCACAAGGACGCGGGAGGACCGGGGTATCATTCCCATGGCATATACAGCAGCGTCAATCTCACCCGAGAACTTGTCAAAGGTCCTGAATATATGCATGACAGCACTGATGCATTCTGGTGTACCGCACTGTAGCAAAGCCTGGTACGTCAAAGACTGAGAGATTTCCAATGCCTCGGGAACAACGGCCGTCAAGGTTTCAGCTTCCATCTTGCGGATCACGGCTACAAGCTTGTGGGCCAAGTGGGCTCTCTTACGTCCATCGTTGGTCTTGGAAAGCCCAGCAATTTCCCTCAGAACAACAAGAGCAGCTTCTTTATCCTGGATGGGACTCATGTCAACACTGCTGTCTAGATGGAGGGGTTTCATGTTGGCCATATCTGGAGGAATAACAGTGCAATTTGCATTCAGTTTGACATGCAAGCAAATTTTGAACATTCCTACCAAAGAGATGTTCTCTTACTGTGGTCAAAGACTCTGCCACTGTACTTAGCAACTCCCAGAAGGGTCAAGGCCTGTTTGCCAGTATTGACCACTCCATATTCTCCCCTGGTTGAGTCAAAGTCATAGAGATAAACATCAGTGCATGAGCATCCAAGATACTTAATGTACATTTATGCATTTATCAGATGCTTTTATCCAAAGCATTTAAAGTCACCATGAAAGTCAAAATGGACAATTCTTATTTTTTATGGAATATCACAGTATTTAATATAAATTATTTATCTGTGCACATCATTATTTTGTTAAATTCATGTTCCTCGTAATCTTTAATCAGAAATTCCTCTCCCTCTTGTGGCGACCTCTCTTCGCTTCTCTGATGATGTGGGCGGGGCAACCTGTCACTCACATGAGATCAGCCAATGGCAAACCACAACCATCCAATCAATTCCCCACGGACAAAATCAAGCCCCGCCCACATTTGTTCTTGATATAGATCAAAATAGGGAAGAAAAGACTAGCGCAACTTAGCGGGGCGGGGTTGTCATTGTCTTTCTTATTTCAAGGAATCAAATAATCAAAGGATTTAAATGGATTTAAAATAACAAAAAAAAAGTAATTAATTTAAATATTCATATGTTTAATCTGTAGAAAAACCAAAACAGCTAAATATTACTTGTCTCATGACATTCATGAATCACTTAAATGATTCAGGCTATATTTTCAGTTAAAAACAGTGGAATTCAAGTAGTGTGCACCACTGGATTTTACTGTTATTAACATTTCTATCATAAAACTGTTGATTATTGTTTATGTACTTAGATCTTACCTCACACTATTTTAATGTAAACAAACGGAAGTAGCTTGTTGAAATTCATGATATGACATTGGCATGACTATGCACTACATTTACATGAGCTACAGGAATTTATTATTTCACTTACTTATGTGAAAAGAGTACAAGAACATGTTTTTCGGTGCAAGTTCCAGAGGTCATGTGGTGCTGCTCATTATTAAACTTGTAGTTGCAGGTCTGGTTGCTTCTGATCAGCTGAGCAAGAGGATATTTCTTGGGAAGAGAGAAGGACAAACATTGGACATCTCAACCTACTGGGTTTTAAAGGGGTCATGATGACATGGACTTTTTTTTATTATTTTAATGTTTAATTATTGTAATATGTTCTATGAGGTTCCCTCTATAACTAATTGTCATGAATGTTTAAGCCTTGCCAAATTAAATATTCAAACTCAAGAAGAAGCAAAAGGGAACTCCTTTTGTTACTCACGCGCTGTGAGGTATCAGTATATTGGATCTGTGCATTATGTCTGAAAGTGACATCAGCCTAATATTCCTGCAGCTGTCTGTGTTTTAATGTTTATCAAACAACATTGGACAAAGAAAAAAAAAATCACTGCTCATGATTGAATAACTTTTATAACTTTAATCCAGGGGGGAAATATATATATTTATGGACCACTGATTAAACTAACTAAAGAACCACTGATTGACCAACATCATTGCATAGGAAAAAGTATCAATGCCCACTCATGATTGCATGAGAGTAAATGTTTTGAAAATTGTATCCATATAATAGAGATGTTTGTGACTGTAAAAGGTCTGCAAAGATCAAAGTGCAGGTAAATGGAGTTATTGGGCCAGATTTACTAACAGCTTGTGCCAGTGCAAACCCTCTTTTGCGTGGACAGGGTTATGTTTGCAGCTGGCCTTATTCCATATTCATTCTTTTAGAATTGCTCTCTCAAGCTAATTTTTCCCGTTTAGTAAATCTGGCCCATTGTCTCCTAAAATAAATAATCGATTCTGAACTGCCTGAAACGAGTCGTCAGTAATTCTGTCTCGCTTCCTGCTGAATCTGTAGGTTTGTAACTAATTTGCATAATCCCAGCCTCTGGTCTTGATTGGCTGAACAGCATCTCTTAGCTCCGCCCTCAAACACTGTAGTGTATCTGAGACTGGAAGAGCGAAAAACTGACGCCATCGTTACTGTTTGTATTACTGTGCATCAAGTGCTGAGAAAGCGTTTAGTTTCAGACCAATCACAACAGGTTGGGCCATCTGACCAATCAGAGCATTGGATGAATGTAAAACTCAGAAAGAAAATGAGCAACCTATAAACTAGCATGATGGGGCACTTTAGGTCTAGGTCTGTGAACTCACCATGCTGGTGATGAGGGCGAGGAGACTGGTGTGGTCTTCCACTGGCCTGAACTTGTCACAATCGGACAAGTCTCTTCTAAGGGTGACTTCGGTGGCGACATCCTTTCAGGTGTTCACAACATAGTCAGTCTTACACAGACCGTAGATGGTGGGCTGGAATAGAAACGGTCTGAATGTTAGAAGTGGATTTGACTTGAGCGTCTTCACATTCTAGAATGAAGTTTATCAAACGACCAGGGCTGCACGATACCCAAAACTGACATTGCGATATTTTGGTTTTCTGTGATAAATATTGCGATTTAAAAATGCAAGATTTTCACCCGATGACTTTAATGGCTATATTTGGAAAAATGTATTCATTCAGGTGTTTATTTTGAAGCTTTAAATATAAGATTATTGGAGTACATTTTACAAGAAAATACTGATTCAATTTTTCTACTTCAAAATTCCACATTTAATTCAATGTGTTTCTTGCCGTTTTGTTGAAATTATTTGTGAAATTTACTAGCAATTTCTGAGTGAAAATTGTTTCAAAGTAAATCCTGCAGTTTTTCTAGTGTTAAAAATAAAATAAAAATCTCTCTATTTTAGTTTCATAGGCCACATTCCCAGTGTTTCAATAAGAAATATTGGGATAAAACTATTGTAAAATATAAAAAAACAAGTAATAAAATAAACGTTATAATCCAAAATAAACTTTTGCAATACAAATATTTACATCTTAAATTCTTATTTTTTAACATCAACCCACCAAGTTTTTATTTTGACCGGCAAATAAAAATATGCGCTGCTAGTTTCAGATTAAAGCTTAGCTTTTGGTTTATTCACATGCTTGTAACCCATGATTTCAGGTGTAAATGACGTGCTTCACTCTGAAACCAATAACACATATATTTATTTATTTATCGTAATTAAATTGCAGCCTGTGCGATTTGACAAGCGCATTAAGCGATATCGCGATACCGATTTCATTTTGATAAATCGTGCAGCCCTGCAACGGACCATGTCTTTGTTTCTGTCCTCCTCAAGCACTGGCACAGCAAGAGCAGAGATGATTCCCCTCTTGATGTTGAGGATGTTTATCAGCTCATCTTCCTCAGGGAAAAGCTTGATGTCATCGTCTCCCTCAACGGTGAACTTCAGAGGGCGTCTGAACAAAGAGAGACGAGTCTGCTGAATATGACCATCAGATACCAGTGCCCGAATTATACGCCCCAGGGAGCCGAGTGAGATGCACCCTAGTTATTGTTAGTGTTGTCAGATCCAAGGTTAGAACAAACTGTGAGGGCTGAATGAAGGAGAAAGTAGAGGACCCAGTTGCAGAAACGTGAGCTCAGTCAGGGAATACACTTAAAGGGATAGTTCACCCCAAAACTAAAAATCCCCAAAATCTTTGGGCCTCGAGATAGTTCACGTAGTGTAATTGCGTAGAGCGTCTGTGTTGTACATCACACGTAGGCTCACTATTGATTGACGCTGGTCATATGTATGTGATGCGTATGACATTCAACCAGAAGCTCTACGCAATTACACTACGTGAACTATCTCGAGGCCCACAGAGAAGGAAATGAATACTTGAATAAAGTCGCTATTTTTGTTTGTTTTTTTGCGCTCAAAAAGTATTCTCGTCGCTCGATAAACTTAAGATTGAGCCATTGTTGTCACTTGGACTATTTTAATGATTTCTTTAATAACTTTTCTGGGCTGGCAAGTTTCAATCCCTTAGAAGCCTTTGGAGGAGTGATCCAGCTCTCAGATTTAATCAAAAACATCTTAATTTGTGTTCTGAAGATGAACGAAAGTCTTACGGGGTTGAACAACATGAGGGAGAGTAATTACTGACAGAATTTACATGGGTGAACTATCCCTTTAATGTCTCCTTAATGTAATACCAAAACAAAAGATCCAAATAGTTCCAAAAAGTCAAAGCAAAAAATTATTAAGTGTTGTAGAAATTTTAATAGTCATTTTCTCCTAACAGATATCATAAGGGATTGAACCTATTCAATGTGGAAAAGTATATGTGTGTACATGCTTGTGCGTGACGTTTCAGGAACATATGGGACAGGACCTCTGACCTTAGGAATGGTCAGGTTTGGCTAGTTTATTTCAGTACCAGTTTGTGTCCTTAAGTAGAAACTGAACAGCAGTGGGGACCTTATCTGAGTGGGTGAAAGGTACAGCGGGTGAGGAGGAACCTTGAAAAGAGTATAAAGGCTGTCTCATGTCTTCCTGGTGCGCGTCACTCACTTCACAGGGTAACAGCTGTGTTGGCGACTGGGCCTATTTTTGCAAAAATATCTATTTCTCTTTTTATTAATTTGACTCTGAGTGTCTCTTACTGTACACAGTGATGATGTTTAACAGAAGTTTTGCCACAACATAAGTAATTCCAAAACAGAATCTCCAAATGTTCCTAGGAAACGATACATCATAAAATCCAAAAGAGGGTCTAGAAACATCAAAGGGTAAATTATGTTTCCCAAAAAGTCCCAAACCTTCCATGGGAAAAAAATAAGGACAACAAAATGAAAAAGGTCAGAGAATCAAAGTGAACAAATAAATGCAGAGAAAATCACCAGAGGAATTTACCAAGACTGGAGAGTTTGGTGTCAACAGCAAAAAACAGAGGACCAGAGCAACTTAAATACACTTACAGGAAATGAGGCACGGGTGAGAACAAAAGCACATGATCAATTGGTGAGAAACTGAAATGAAACACGAGTTGCCAAAACTAGCTCCTAAACCTAACAAGTGTGGACTATCCTTTACCTCTCCATGGCGGTTTTGAAGTCCTCCGCACCAGAAGCTGCTCCAAACACAGGCTTTCCATCTGCATCGACGTCAATCACTTCACTCAGCGTGCAGTCGGTGGTGCGCACAATATAGCTGCATGTACCAGGAGCTGCAATCTCAACCTAATACGATATTCACACCGCGTTGCTGAAAAAACAGTAGCATCTTTAGAGTTTTATGTGGTGAAATGAACTCGTACTGTACCTTGCAGCTGGCCTTGGGACCGTTGACAGCCCCGTTCAAAGCATTCAATGACTCTGTCTCGTAGAAGTATTCATACTTGTTGAAGGGCTTGTATCTTTCGGCCACTAGAAGAAGCAGAGCATCTAATTTAATACACATTATCAACAAATGAGAAACTGCAGAAATACATGCTGACATTTCATATTGAATTTAGATCATTACAACTGTAGGTTTTGCATGTGCAGTAGATTCTGCAGAATAACTGAGACATACTCAAGCATGGCACTTCTTCGTCCTGAGCTTCTGCAATACAAAACAAATGCACATTATTAGAGTGAATTGAAACTCTAGCGTTTGCACTGTGGTTACATCTGAAGTCAGGGCTGAAAATGTTGAAAATGTGTAATCTTTTCATAGTCTAGCACTTTTAGAAAACTACATTCTGGTATACGTTCTTCCATTAATTGGTAAGACACTTGAACGAGTTGGACAGCAACCAGTCTGGTTTCAAAAGTGCCCACTCAACTGAGACTGCCCTGCTCTCGGTTATTGAAGTTTTGAGACTGGCAATCCTCCATTCTCATCTTGTTGGATCTGTCTGCTGCTTTTGACACAGTTAACCACCAGATCCTCCAGTCAATCCTCATGATGAAGGGCATCTCAGGAACCGCAGAACTCAGGAGTCCTTCAGGGTGTCGTGGAGGGGTGAGGTGCCTCAGGGCTCAGTGCTGGGACCGTTTCTCTTCTGCATCTACACGTCATCACTAGGATCTGTCATTCAGAAACATGTTTTTTCCCATCACTGTTATCATCTAGCTACTGGAGTGCCTCAGGGCTCAGTGCTGGGACCGCTTCTCTTCTGCATCTACACGTCATCACTAGGGTCTGTCATTCAGAAACATGTTTTTTCCCATCACTGCTATCATCTAGCTACTGGAGTGCCTCAGGGCTCAGTGCTGGGACCTCTTCTCTTCTGCATCTACACGTCATCACTAGGATCTGTCATTCAGAAACATGGTTTTTCCCATCACTGTTATCATCTAGCTACTGGAGTGCCTCAGGGCTCAGTGCTGGGACCGCTTCTCTTCTGCATCTACACGTCATCACTAGAGTCTGTCATTCAGAAACATGTTTTTTCCCATCACTGCTATCATCTAGCTACTGGAGTGCCTCAGGGCTCAGTGCTGGGACCTCTTCTCTTCTGCATCTACACGTCATCACTAGGATCTGTCATTCAGAAACATGGTTTTTCCCATCACTGTTATCATCTAGCTACTGGAGTGCCTCAGGGCTCAGTGCTGGGACCGCTTCTCTTCTGCATCTACAAGTCATCACTAGGATCTGTCATTCAGAAACATGGTTTTTCCCATCACTGTTATCATCTAGCTACTGGAGTGCCTCAGGGCTCAGTGCTGGGACCGCTTTTCTTCTGCATCTACAAGTCATCAATAGGATCTGTCATTCAGAAACATGGTTTTTCCCATCACTGTTATCATCTAGCTACTGGAGTGCCTCAGGGCTCAGTGCTGGGACCACTTCTCTTCTGCATCTACATGTCATCACTAGGATATTTCATTCAGAAACATGTTTTTTTCCCATCACTGCTATGCTGATGACACACAACTCTACCTCTCATTCCAACCAGAGGATCTGACGGACATTTCTTGTTGGATGAAGGACCACCACCTTCAACTCAACCTTGTGAAGACAGAACTACTAGTAGTCTCGACCAACCCAACACTTCACCACAACTTCTCAATTCAGCTACAGGTTCATCAACCTTAACTTCTCTCAGGACAGCCAGTAACTTTATAGGTGTGATTGATGAACAGTTAAACTTCACAGATCACATTGCTAGAACTGCCCGGTACTGCAGATTTGCCTTATACAACATTAGGAGGATCAGGCCCTTCCTATCGGAGCTACACAACTCCTTTTCCAAGCTCTTGTTCTCTCCAGACTGGACTATTGTAATGCTCTCTCCTTCCAGCATCTGTCAAACCTCTGCAACTGATCCAGATGCTGCAGCAAGAGTGTCTTTATTGAGCCGAAGATTCACTCCTCTCCCTATAAACTTGCACTGGTGGTCAATCACTGCTTGATTGATTCTATTATTCTTCTCATTTGTAAGTTGCTTTGGTTTGAAGCGTCTGCTAAATGATTAAATGTAAATGTTAAATGGAAAGTTTCGTTATTACAATAGCATTCAGAAACAAGAAATACCTGCCAATGAATTGAAAAAAGTCAAATGAATTCAAAAGTTATGATTGTAGTGCTTAGCACATCATAAGTATTTTTTTATCTCATAATGACTTATGTCATAATTATGACATTCTAAATTATGACTATGTCAATTACGACTTTTTATGTCATGATTTTGACTTTTCAATCTCGAAATTATGATTTAGTATTGTAAATTTCACATTTTTATCTCATAATTATAACTTTTTAACCCAACTTCGACATATAAAAAGACACAATTATGACTTAGTATGTCAGAATTATGACTTTTCATGAATAAGTTTGACTCTTATCTCATAATTATGACTTAAGTTTTTGCATTTTTTACTTTTTATGTTATAATTACTATGTATAATTGTTATTATGACTTATGTCAATTTCGACTTTTTATGTCATGATTTCACTTTTCAGTCTCATAATGTTATGTGGGTGGGGAAGGACCCAATAGCAGACAGGATGCAGTGACAATGTTTATTTATACACAAAAACAGGGAAAACAAAACCCACGATGGGGCAAAACAAGGCAAGACAGGATAAACTACACTAGACAAAGACTCAGACGATTAAATAACAGCTAAGACAGGGTAAATACTTCTTACAAGACACGACGTTCAACAGGTAACTCACAGCTTGACTTCACACAAAGATTGACAAGGTAAGATCAACAATGTACCGACACAGGACAGCAAACACAAGGGGATAATATAGGAAACACTAATGACGAGGACAGGTGAAACTGACTAGACAATAATCACAAGACGAGGATAACAAGGGGGCGGGGTTACGAGACGAGACAACGCAAGCACATGGCCCAAACAAATGGCCATGTGCTGCACATGAAACATGGGTCTGTCATGATCCTGCCACAAGACCAGAGAAATCAGAGACATGATGGCAGAATCATGACAGAACCCCCACCTTAAGGAGCGGCTTCCAGACGCTCCTCAAGGGGAAACTAAACACAAGACAAGACAGACTGTGACAAAAATAAAAACCAACAAAACATGGAAAACACTAACAATGGTAAACACGAAAAAACAACAACAGGGTTGGGGTGAAACATCAAATACAACATACAAGGCAAGGGGGGTGGAGGAAACACAGAGTTCATGAGGGGAGGTCCAGGGTGGATGGGAGGACTGGGGGTCTTGGGTCTTCGGGACGAGGGCTGAGGACGGGGAATCCGGGGGGACTTGGCTGGAGACACATGAGGAGAAGACTTAGGCGAAACAGTCCGGGGTTTAATGGTGACAGGGGAAACAGTCCGGGGACAAATGGATACAGGGACGAAAGGTGAAACAGTCCGGGGACTCGTGGAGACAGGGGAGACCGGGAAAACAGACTGGGGTACTGCATTGGTGGCAGCGACAACAGACTCAGACATAGAGGACACAGAGGATGGGGAAACGGGACTCATGACGGGGGACGTGGCAGGCGAAGGAACAGGACTGGGTGCTGCGCTCTTAGCGGCAGGCGTGTGTGCTGCGCTCTCGGTGACAGGCGCGTGTGCTGCGCTCACAGCGGCTGGCGAGGGTGCGTCACTCTCTGTGACAGGCGTGGGTGCTTCGCTCAGTGACAGGCGTGGGTGCTGCGCTCACAGTGACAGGCGTGGGTGCTGCGCTCACAGTGACAGGCGTGGGTGCTGAGGACAAGACAGGATAGACAGGGGGTTCAAGGATCTTGACTAGACAGGACAGGTATTCGGACAGGGTCTTGGCCGCTATGATGACGGGCATCTCCTGACGCGCCGAAACAGCTTGCAGGACATCTTTAGCGGCTAGATCGGCCGCAACTCTCTCTGCAGATCCTGGGACGGCGCTTGCTGGAGCGGGCTCATGGACAGCGCTTGCTGGAGCGGGCTCATGGACAGCGCTTGCTGGAGCGGGCTCACGGACGGCGCTTGCTGGAGCGGGCTCACGGACGGCGCTTGCTGGAGCGGGCTCACGGACGGCGCTTGCTGGAGCGGGCTCACGGACGGCGCTTGCTGGAGCGGGCTCACGGACGGCGCTTGCTGGAGCGGGCTCACGGACGGCGCTTGCTGCAGCGGGCTCTGTGACGGCGCTGACTGCAGCGGGCGCGTGCTCTAGGACAGGCAGGGGTGAAGGACGAGATGCTCCCCTCCTCCTCTTCTTCCTAGGTCGAGGTGCAGATGCCGTTGGTGGACTAGAGAGTGGTTGGGGAACCTCCACGGGGACAGTTACTGGTGCAGGAAGGGCAGTCTCAAACAGTGTAGACTCCGTAGCGGAGGACTCCGAAGCGGACTCCCACGAGACACGTCTTCCTCGTTTGCCGCAGAGACTCGTGGGCGGAGATGACGTCTCAGGAACTGAAGCGGCGTGGGCCTGGTCCCCAAGCGTCACGACACCTATCATAAGACCCTCCGGGATCACGGGCAGCTTGGCGGATGGTGAGGGCTCAGGCTCAGGTGGGCAGGCGATGGGCTCAGGAAATGCTGGACCTCGATCTCCTCCCCTACTATGAGCTCCACGGATCCCAGTAAATCTTGCCAACCGAGTTCCCAGATAACGCTGGCTCAGCTTTCCATTCCTGGAATAGGATATCGCCTCCTGCCACCAACGTACAAGATCGTCCGGCATACTGTCTGCTGGTTTTGTTCTGGTCGGTACATTCTGTTATGTGGGTGGGGAAGGGTGGACCCAATAGCAGACAGGATGCAGTGACAATGTTTATTTATACACAAAAACAGGGAAAACAAAACCCACGATGGGGCAAAACAAGGCAAGACAGGATAAACTACACTAGACAAAGACTCAGACGATTAACTAACAGCTAAGACAGGGTAAATACTTCTTACAAGACACGACGTTCAACAGGTAACTCACAGCTTGACTTCACACAAAGATTGACAAGGTAAGATCAACAATGTACCGACACAGGACAGCAAACACAAGGGGATAATATAGGAAACACTAATGACGAGGACAGGTGAAACTGACTAGACAATAATCACAAGACGAGGATAACAAGGGGGCGGGGTTACGAGACGAGACAACGCAAGCACATGGCCCAAACAAATGGCCATGTGCTGCACATGAAACATGGGTCTGTCATGATCCTGCCACAAGACCAGAGAAATCAGAGACATGATGGCAGAATCATGACACATAATTATGACTATGTCATAATTTAGACTTTTCATCTCAAACTTTTTGTCATAATTAAGATTTACTAAAGCATGATTCTTTATCTCATGAGGCTGAATGGGCTTCCATATGGATTTCATATGCATCTCAACAAATATTTAACTGGAAAAAATTATTCTCCGATATTTGAATTATTTAAATAGAGCAAAAATGATACACAGAATATGTAATGTGTTTTAAGGACAAATCTCACCTAATTTTATTATACATGTCATTTTGCATCTTTAGTAAATGTATTTTATTAGCTACTTGTACTGGAAAAAATACAGAGAAAGAAAATCACTTTTTGCAGTGCGAATATTTGAGGGGAAAAAATTAAAAGTCGTTCAGAAACTAATTGTGAAATTTCGATTTGTGATACTCAGAATGAGCGGCAGTAGAGATACTCACTGGACATGGTGACGGTCAAAAGCAGCAGAAGACGGAGCTTATTGTCAACCATGATGACTTCAGAACATTTCTTCTCTTCACAGCCTCAGTTTTCAGGACATTTATAATCAGAACAAACTCATGTGTGCAATGAGTGCTTGTTCGTTTAGCCCTTATTCCAAAGTTCATTCATAGGCTGTGGCAGAATAAATAAGTTTGAAATTGATTTCAGCACAAACAGACATAGTTTGCTAATAAACATTTGGCTCGCGTTTTATTTGCTCAGTTTGTTGTTTCAGTATATTACTGATTTAAGTGCACTGACACAATCTGAGGACAACAAAACTTGAAATAAAATTTGAGTTACACAGTGTGCGCAACTTCTCAGTCTTGCTTAATCTATATATATTTGTTCATGATTAGATCAGCAAAATTAGTTTTAAATAAACAAGGACTTTGTGACAAACAGAAACTCCTCATGTGCATATGCTAATATTACATTTTTATTAATAATTTAATAATTGATATTAAAAAATAAGAAACACTGTTCCTGTACATTAACGTCAATTATTATTTGTAGTTGTGTTTTTTTATTAACCGTTTCAATTATAATCTTTATGTATTTGCTATGATAACTATGATGTAAAGCTTTGCCACCGCTAGCCGCCTAACTAACATTGATGTAGTGTTCACTGTAGCTTTTGTAAACTCTTGATTTTGTTACTGTTCATCGCCCCTTAAGAAAATAAACCATAGTTTTGTTATTGATTAGTGTTTGTATTACCATCGTTTTCCAACAAGTACCATGATTAAATGGTGTATTATATCATGTATAAAATGTCTAAGAGAAAAAAAACATACCACTCTGAAACGTCCTGTGAAATCAGTGCAAGCAAAGTCAGTGCTTGAAATCCGTTCCGCACAATCCTGTAGTTCGTTAACAATGTCAGGGTCTGAATCGGGCTCGAAATGGTGTGAAATAGACGCCACAGTTAATATTTACATCGAAGTAGAGCTTTCAGTTATGAAACAGGGTGGGGCATTTCCACGAACACGAGCTAAAGCGCTGTCAATCACAACACACTGCACTGTTAAAAAAAATTCCGTTAAAAAACGGAAAAAGTGCTGGTAATTAATTACCAGCACTTTTTCCGTTATTGTACGGGCACTTCCGTAAACCTCAAAACGGATATTTCCGTAGATTTATATGAGTTTTTCTGTACCATTGACGGACATTTCCGTTAAACCTAAAATGGAAAATTCCGTATTTTCCGTAAATGTTTGCGTTATTGTACGGACAATTCCGTAAACCCTATCAGATATTTCCGTAGATTTACCTGACTTTTTCTTTACCATTTACGGACACTTCCATCAAACCTAAAATGGATTTCCTACAGTAAAAATAAAACAGATAAATTTAGGCAATATACCTACAGCAAATAGAATTGTTACTTTTCTGTTAGTTAACAGTGTAATGATAACTCTTGTTGAAAACATTTCAAACAAATCTTCTGTGATTAAAAAATATTTTTATTTACTTATAGATCTACAACAATTCCATGAAAACTAAAATATAAAAGGAAAAAAAAAACACAAAAGGGAAAAGTGTATTCTTCTTGTCTTCAGGTAAGATGAAGGCTGTAAAAGAAATACAAAACACTATTACTGACATACAGAATGTGTCAAAACAAAGAAAACAAAGATTCTAGGTGGGAAAAACTCACTCACCAAGAAATGTGTAGTCAATTCTTCAGAGTCACCGGACTGATTGGACCAGGTCCTGGTAGGACTGCAAACTTGGGTTTAGCCACCAAAAACTACAAAGGGGAGAGAACAGTATGTGGCCAAACCATCATGATGTTTCAAATTTAGTTACCGTGTACTGTAATGGTTCTGTCTGCGGTTAACCGTACCCGTCTGTCTCGTGGCGAGAGGCCTGCATCACGGCCCAGCTGTTCCTCCAGGTTGTCGTTGTTCTCTCCGTGCCGACACAGGTAGAGGGTTCAGGGCTGGACGTAGATGTTCATCAGGTAGATTATCCTGGATCTGTTTGATGAGGAAGTGCTGATCCCGGTCTATCGCCTAGATGAAGGAGTGATCGGTATGTTCAGTTAAAGTCTCATTTTGAGATTTGACAAAAGCTAATACTTTACATTGTTTTTCAAAGTTGTTCATACAGGAACTTCAGCAGTCTTGGAGGAATGTGTAGACATTTGGTTTCCTTCATCTCAGTCTTTTCATCCTTCGTTCAGGATTTCAGCACAGAAAAGTTGGATATGAAGAAAAAATATATATATTTTAGCTACACAAGAAATTAAATGAAGGAAAATTAACTACAAAATATCATGCAGACCAGGTTGAGGAAAACAATTGTACAGTATTTTACGTTCGTAAAATTATCAACTATAAATAATCAGCCATCCCTAATGCCATCCTTTCAAATTCAAACACTGTATATACAATGCTAAGACTTTTGTTTTCAGTGGACTCCAATTGCATGTCATGTTAGCTTGTCTGCTCAACTATACATTATAATATGTTTAATTATTTTCAACTAAATAAACAGAAACACAATAACAATCTATAAATCATTTAATTAAAAATGTGTTGCTTACCTTTATATGAACTCCAGGAAAAGTTGTAGTTGCATTTTCTTCAGGTATTTTGTAGCTCACTGCCTCAATGGGGTAGAGATGTGGTCAATAATAACTTCTTGAATGACAGCAATCCTGATTGTCCACCACCTTAAACAAAAAAGATATTACAAAATGATATTACAATCATAAAGATATTACATTACACGATCACTTCAGAAAACTGCTTTAAATGGGTAGTTCACTTTAAAATTAAAATTCTTTCATTATTTACTCACCCTCAAGTTGTTTCAAACCTGTATGAATTTCTTTCTTCTGCTGAACACAAAGGAAGATATTTTGAAAAGTGTCAGTAACCAAACCGTTAACTGGAGCCATTGACTTCCATAGTAGGAAAAAAAAAATACTATGGAAGTCAATGGCTTCAGTTAACTGTTTGGTTACTGACATTCTTCAAAATATCTTTGTGTTCAGCAGAAGAAAGAAACTCATACAGGTTTGAAACAAATTGAGGGTGAGTAAATGATGACAGAATTTTCATTTTAAAGTGAACTATCCCTTTAAACATAGTTGTTTAAATCGTCACTATACAATTTGTATTTCTACTGATCATGTAAGCATACACATCTTTGAAGGGGGTATTCAGCAACCACCTTTTTCTATCAACACTTTTCCTCAGACTTTAAATTTGAATGTGTGTTGCCCGTATTGAACACTCGTAGTAATTAATAATAAAAAAATGGTAATAAAACAAAATACAAACCCATAAGCAGCATGCAGGTGGTGCTTGGTATGCAAACTACAACAGCAAAGTCCTATCAATAGATAAGAAAACAACAGAAAAACTATGAATGAAACAAACTGAGGAGGGATATGGTAACGTTTAAGAATGACTAACGTTACAGGCAGAAGAGTAGACAGCAGTCATGTAAAACGTAAATTAATATTTCGTGGTCATTATTTGTGGTTTAAAGTCGTGCGCGCGCGTGAGTGTGTTTGTCGTCTAAAACAAAAAAAAAGTCTAACGCAAACAACGTTAACTTACCTCATTTGGCAGAAAAACGTACTCGGTTACTAACGTAACCTCGGTTCTCTCTAGAGAGGGAACGAGTACTGCGTAATATCTTACGCTATGGGGAAACACTCTTTCCTCGAGATATTGAAGCCAAAAATTATCCTTAATTTTTAATCATGCAAAACGCTTTTGCAGCAGCAAGCAGACAAGGGCGAGACAGCTCGCGCGCCCATTGGCTGCCTTGCTGGAAAAGCTGCAGCCTATCGAGTGAGGCACTGCGTGACGTAATGACGAATGGGGGCGCTTCGCGCCCATTTCGTCATGTCCCGCCAGTAAAGGCGTGGTCTCGCCCTATAATACCCTCGATAGCTGTATTTCCTCTGATTTTTCAACGCCGAAGCGAACCAGAGCGTATTCCAAGCACGGCAAGATACGCAGTACTCGTTCCCTCTCTAGAGAGAACCGAGGTTACGTTAGTAACCGAGTACGTTCTCTTACGAGTGTATCTCTCGTACTGCGTAATATCTTACGCTATGGGGAACACCATGCAACACGCCGTGCTGGTAGGGATCCAACACCAAAGTCCCAGGGGCCGAAGCCCGGGGCGCATATAGTGCATAATCACCATAAACTCACAGAGAGTGAGGGAAGAGAGGCTAGAAGCATCATTCCCTGTAAATAGCATCCGAAGGAGCTGATCATGTGACAAATAGACCATACCGTCAGGGTGAACATTCAGCCTGAACTGGGTGGCCACAAGTGTGTCGACAAATTAATGAGCTGCTGTACCGGTCAGTGAGCAATACGCAGGTCAAACTCAGTATCTGAGCCGCACAGCGGGCAGATAGCACTGAACTTTATACCGCCAAAAGCTTAGCTTGCAAGGCGGGAACCTCCAGGTTATAGTATTTTATAAATGTAGACGGCGAGGCCCAGCCCGCGGCCATACAAATATCTTGCAGGGTAACCCCGCTAGACCATGCCCACGAGGAGGCCATGCCTCTTGTGGAGTGCGCTCTAACACCCAAAGGGCACTGTAGGCCCTTAGAAGTGTAAGCCAGCGCTATGGCACCGACTATCCATCTGGATAGGCTCTGTTTCGAAGTGGCAAGTCCCTTAGCACGGCCGCCAAACGAAACGAAAAGCTGCTCAGTCTGTCTGAAACCAGACGAGCGGGACACATAAGCCCTTAGTGCCCTGACAGGGCAAAGGAGACTCGCGTCCTTCTCCTCATTGAGAACCGGAAGGGCAGACAGGGAAATCACCTGGGCCCTGAACGGTGTGTTGAGGGATTTTGGCACGTAGCCGTGCTTCGGTTTGAGTATGACCTTTGAGTCATTAGGTCCAAACTCCATGCATGACGCGCTCACTGAGAGCGCTTGCAAGTCCCCTACGCGCTTCACTGAAGCAAGAGCCATAAGAAACGCTGTCTTGAAAGACAAGTGTTTGATGTCTGACGACTGGATTGGCTCGAATGGGGCACCTTTCATGGCCTCCAAGACCGTGGAAAGGTCCCATGTCGGAACTGAAGGGGCCTGGGAGGGTTTAGCCTCCGAGCTCCTCTAAGGAAACGCACGACTAAGTCGTTCTTTCCTAGTGACTGGCCAGACACCGGTTTTACAAACGTTGCTATGGCCGCCACGTATACTTTGAGCGTGGAAGGGGTCCTGCCCTTATCCAGTAGCTCCTGAAGGAAGGAAAGCACTTCCGTAACCCCGCAGTCTACAGGTGAAAAGCTCTACGCTTGACACCAAGCAGAGAACACAGACCACTTCGAGGTGTAGAGCCGTCTGGTAGACGGGGCTCTAGCCTACGCGATCGTGTTTAACACTCCCTCTGGGAGGTCAGCGGGTACCCGTTGATGGCCCATGCGTGCCGGGACCACAAATCCGGGCGAGGATGCCAAATCGAGCCTCCCGCCTGAGGGAGGAGGTCTCTCCTCAACGGTAAAGGCCATGGGGCAGCGCTGGTCAGCTGCATCAGGACAGAGAACCACGACTGGTTTGTCCAGAGCGGAGCTATGAGTAGCACTGGGCATCCCTCCCTCCTGATTCGCTCCAACACCTGAGGCAGGAGTGAGACAGGGGGAAAAGCATATAGGGGGGGCGGCGGGGCCAACATGGGCCAGCGCGTCCCGGCTTTTCGAGAAGAATCTCGGGCAGTGAGCGTTTTCTTGGGACGCGAACAGGTCCACCTGCGCTTTGCCAAACGTTTCCCACAGCAGCTGGATCGTCTGCGGGTGCAGAGACCATTCTCCTGCTGGGACGTTGTTTCTGGACAGCCTGTCTGGCCCCACATTTAGGTGACCAGGCACATGCGCCGCTCTCAGCGAGAGCAGGTTGTGCTGAGCCCAGACCAGGAGGCGTTCCGTCAGCCTGTAAAGGTTTCGGGACCTGACGCCGCCCTGGCGATTTATGTACGCCACCACTGACATGTTGTCCGACCGGACCAATACGTGGTGGCCTATTATCTGGGGACAGAAGCGCCTTAGCGCTTTGTCGACTGCTATTAATTCCAAGCAGTTTATGTGAAGGAGCTTCTCCCGTACTGACCATAGGCCAGCTAGCGGTCTGCCCTCGAGCAGCGCTCCCCGCCCCGTCGACACGCTCCGTAGACACCACCTTCACACCCGAGGCGATCCCCAGACTCACACCTGACTGATACCAGTCGGTCACTTTCCACGGTTTCAGAGCTGAAACGCACTGAAGGTCGACCCGCGGTCCACGCCCTGGGGGAACTCGTGCTTTTAGCCATAGCTGCAGTGGGCGCATGCGGAGCAGGCCCAACTGGAGTACGGAGGCTGCTGAGGCCATCAGACCCAGCATTTTCTGAAACCTTCTGAGCGGGACTATAGAGCCGTGGCGGAAGGATCTCGCGACGTGCTGAATATTCAATCCGCGCTCCGGTGACAGGCGTGCTGTCATGGATAGCGAGTCTAACACTGTTCCCAGAAAGGAAATTCTCCGACTGGGGAGCAGTGAGCTTTTCGCCCAATTGACTGTAAGGCCCAGCTCCTCGAGGTACTCGAGTAATGCGGCCCTGTGTTCTATGAGCTCCGTTCGTGAACGAGATAGAATCAGCCAATCGTCCAAGTAGTTCAAAACTCGCATGCCCCGAAGTCTCAGGGGGGCGAGGGCCGCGTCCATGCACTACGTGAACGTACGGGGTGCTATGGACAGGCCGAACGGCAGGACTGTGTATTGATATGCCTGGCCCTCGAAGGCGAATCTCAAGAATCGCCTGTGATGGGACGCTATTTGTATTTGAAAATAGGCGTCTTTCAGATCTATTGACATGAACCAGTCTCCTTGGCGCACTTGCGTGAGGATTTTCCTGGTCGTAAGCATTCTGAACTGGCGCTTCCCGAGCGTTCTGTTCAGCAGTCGCAGATCTAGAATGGGTCTGAGCCCACCATCTTTTTTCGGTACCAGAAAATATCTGCTGTATAAGCCCCCTTCGCCCTGAGATAGAGGTTCTATAGCCCCTTTTCTCAGTAGTTTCGCTATCTCGGCTCGAAGTAGATGAAACACTTCGCTTTACACCGTAGTTTCGACTCGCGCCGTATAACGGCGGGGGCGCGAGCGAACTGTAGCGAACAGCCTCTCGTTATAGTGTTCAACACCCATTCTGATACCCCGGGAAGCCTTGACCACGCATCTGCGTGAATAGCTAGGGGTAGAATGCAATCTGGGCTCTGGCCGCGGCAGGACGGCGGCTCGAGAGCCCCTGTGTACTGGGAACACAGCACCGTGTTTACAGCGTTCGAGGCGGGGGGCGCGCTGATCACAGCGGGCAGCCTGGCCGCGCTCAGCTTCTCTATGGCGGGACGCGCAGAGAAAGCGAGCGGGGCGAATCCTGTGGGATTCGGCGCGTGTGAGGGAATGTGGGCACATTTACTAAATGCGGCACATTTACTACACTGAGAATACTGTCAGCTCGCGCGACTAAATCACTGCTGTGTTTACAGCGTGCGAGGCGCGCGCTGATCACAGCCGGCAGCCTGGCCGCGCTCAGCCTCTCTGTGACGGGTTGTGCAGAGAAGACGAGCGGGGGCGAATCCCGTGAGATTCGGAGTGTCTGTGAGAAATGCGGGCACGAGACAGCGGGCACATTTTCTGCACGGAGAACACTCGGCTCGCGCCGACTGAATCAACGCTGTGTTCACAGCGTGCGAGGTGCGCGCTAATCACAGCGGGCAGCCTGGCCGCGCTCAGCTTCTCTGTGACGGGTTGTGCATAGAAAGCGAGCGGGGGTGAATCCCGTGGGATTCGGCGTGTCAGTGAGGAAATGCGAAAACAGCGGGCACATTTACTGCACTGAGAACACTGTCGGCTCGTGCCGACTAAATGTGTGTTAGTTTCGTTTTTACAGAAACCAAGGGACACGCATCGTGTAGTGTAAGCGGGCATTGTATGGGCGCGTTCACTACATTTTCTGCACAACCAACATGAGTTGGTTTTATTTGTGCTAGCCCTGCACCGTGGCGGGCTGTGTCTGGGTGTGGGAATGGGCACTGGGACGTGGGCATTCTTACAACACTCGTAACACCATCGGCCGTGGCCGGAACACCAGAAAATGCACTCTTTATTGGATTTATCTGGGTAGCCATAGAAACGGCTTTTGTGCGCAGGCAAGCGGGCTGAGACACCGGCTGCTTCACTGCGAAATACACTGGGACAGTCACAACGCATGGAACTGAACGAGCGAGAAGTTTTGGTGGAAATCCGGCCGCAGCGGGATCTGAACACCGTCACTTTCCTAGAGAGACTAGGAAGGCCTTGAGACCTCGGGCTTTACCTCAATCCTCGGCCGGGGCCCGCGCTGAGGGGGGCGGCGTCCAGCAGAGCGAGAGCGCGGTGTTTGATCTCGGGCCTGGCGGCGCTGCTAGTTAGCCGAAACGACGGCCTTTGTGCGCAGGCAAGCGGGCTGTGGAACCAGCTTGCTCACTGCGAAATACACTGGAACAGTCACATTGCTTGGAACTGAACGAGCGAGAAGTTTTGGTGAAAATCCGGCCGCAGCGGGAACTGAACACCGTCGCTTTCCTAGAGAGACTAGGAAGGCCTTGAGACCTCGGGCTTTATCTCAATCCTCGGCCGGGGCCCGCACTGAGGGGGGCGGCGTCCAGCAGAGCGAGAACGTCGAGGAACACGGAGCGCTCAGCTTCCGTCATCTCGGATAGCGTTAGCCACAAATGTATCTCACCATTCAGACCGATGTAATCCACGGCTTGAGAGAGCGGACGCATCGGCTCAGTTTCAATGCCGTCTCCGGTAAGTTTGTCGAGCTCAAGTGCGGACGCGGCGGCAGACGGCGGCCGCTGTCCGTCTGGGAGCGACTCGAGCGAAGCCGGCGAAGCTGGCGGGCGAACCGGCGAGCTTTGGCGGGCTGGAAATAGCTCGGGCGCGCGCAGGGCGCGGCGCTTCTTGCGGCGCGGCATCACGGCGGGCTGGGATGCGGGCTCGGAGAACGAAGCTAGGCGAGTCCGCAGAGTCACCATAGGCAAGCGTTCACAATGATGGCATCCGCCGTCAGCGAGCGCGGTGGCCGCGTGATCCTCACCCAGGCAGGACACGCAGATGACGTGGCGGTCCTCGTCGCTGAGTGGGGCTCGGCAAGAACCACAGGAAGGCATCTTTAAAAAGACGCAGCTCTTTTAGAACAGTAGAAATGGGTGTTGCGTCACGTAAGCAAACACACACACACTTAGCAGAGTAAAAGGATATAGTACGCCGGAAAGCGCAGCAGGTACGGCAGTTGAAGGCGGCTGGGCCAGCGACTTCAGAAGATGGCACGTCCCGCTGAGAAGGCTACAAGTCAACGGCGCGGCTTCTCACTCTGGATCCCGCGATGCGTGAGCTTCGCGTGAAGAATGAAAAAATCAGAGGAAATACAGCTATAGAGGGTATTATAGGGCGAGACCACGCCTTTACTGGCGGGACATGACGAAATGGGCGCGAAGCGCCCCCATTCGTCATTACGTCACGCAGTGCCTCACTCGATAGGCTGCAGCTTTTCCAGCAAGGCAGCCAATGGGCGCGCGAGCTGTCTCGCCCTTGTCTGCTTGCTGCTGCAAAAGCGTTTTGCATGATTAAAAATTAAGGATAATTTTTGGCTTCAATATCTCGAGGAAAGAGTGTTTCCCCATAGCGTAAGATATTACGCAGTACGAGAGATACTCTCGTAAGAGAACTGGTGGTGTTTTCCATGATCCAGCTGTAACAGTTACTTCATCTTCACACACAGCATCTTCACGTTGTATCTTCATGCCTTTTAAATCAAGCAAGTCTTAATGGCCTTTACTTTTCTTGACGATTCCTCTGGTAGCTTTTGTTTGAAGGCATTAAATTGCTCCGAAAAAAACTAACGATAGTAACGTTAGCTGCTACTGCATTTAATCACAGCTGGTTAACGGATGCGCTCGTCAAGAAATAAACCGCATTTTCGACAAATAAAAGTAATTAAACCAAATTACAACGAGGGCACAATATAACACATATATCAGGGAACCTCCACGAGTGTAAACTAAATATTTTAATGTGTGACGATATGCATAAAATGACAAACGCGACGGCTCCGACATTCATTTGCCTAACATGCCAGATGGCAACTAAATAACGTTACGTCAATAGCTTATTTGACATTTAGCAAAACATAAATTTCGTATTTTACCACAGAAGTGTCAGAATGGCTTCCACACACCCGAAATCCGACTTTAATAAGCAACTTTGGCTGCGGTCATCTGCGTGTGTAATGGCGGTTGCGTCTTTTCACTTTTCGCGGCGCCAGGTTCTTGTTCCCACAATGCAACGCGTAATTCAAAATACGGGTAAATGACCTGTAAAAGACAAATACGGAAAATTCCTTCAAATTTATATGGTTCAATCTACCGTTTTTTTACGGAAATTTTTTACAGTGTGGGCCAGCTAACCAATCACAGCACATTTCGTATTTCAGAAGGAGGAGTTTCATCGAAAACGACGCGTTCAACCAGACTGAGGAGAGAGGAGCTGTAATAATGTAAAATTACAGTTTTTTTAATCAATCAAGCAAGCATGTAAACATATGAGAACATATTTGAGTACACCCCAAAATCAAATGAACATTTTTACATATAACCCCTTCAATGTGGATATGGATTATATTTTAGGAGACGCACAATTATAGACTCTGAACTCTTCACACTGACCTGAATTAATTTTGAATGACAATGAAGTAAAGTACGCTGAACTTTAGACACAAAAATACACTTCTACACACTGATATTGATTTCTGTATGGAGTATTTGAGCTTCTGTTTTGGTACATCTTTAACCCTTTATGACCTGCCATAGAACAATTCCAGCCGAGAATATTTTTGTATTTTTACATGCTGTGCTGTCATTCTTTTGAGCATTTTCATATGCCATACATCAAAATAATCCTTACTCTCCCAATTTGAAGGTTATGTTTGTAATAAATCAATAGTAACTAGATAAATATCTCAAAAGTGCAATAAACAAAAAGAAAAACAATTTAACATTTTTTTTTACATATTTTATTCAATACAAAAAATGGATAAATGTCAACCTCAAACTTGTCAATGTGATAAACGTGCATAAAACAATTTAAAACTATACAGAATTGATTTGAATTGTTTACATAAATTAGTTTTTAAGATACACTCATTTTTACACTCATTCAAAAAAAGGGGGGGGGGGGGGGGGAAATGCCATGTAAAATATTCAATTACATTTGTGGTCAAACAGATAACATTTCGCTTTTGAATATTGATTGAACATTGAATTGGTTAAAATATAAAATAAATAGATGAGCAGACGGAGAGTTCATCATCATCGGACGCAATTAGTATTTCAACTCCGGTCGTGTACTTGCGCTTAGACATAACATTGCGTGCGTGCGCGCGTATGTGTGTGTGTGTGTGTGCGCGCGCGTGTGTGTATGTGTGTGCGCGCGCGCGCGTGTGTGTGTGTGTGTGTGTGTGTGTGTGTGTGTGTGTGTGTGTGTGTGTGTGTGTGTGTGTGTGTGTGTGTGTGTGTGTGTGTGTGTGTGTGTGTGTGTGTGTGTGTGTGTGTGTGTGTGTGTGTGTGTGTGTGAATGTGCTTGTATTTGTGAATGTCTAAAGGAGAAAGAAATGATAAAATAAAGCAATGGTAAAAGGACAATAACGATATAAGGAACATATAGCAAATGAGAGTCAAACGGGAGTCAAACGCATGGTCAAATGACGCAGCGTGTGACGTCACAACATGCAACACCCTTGGGTCATAGTGCACAGAACGTGATACGTCAATGAGCCATCGGAAGATGTAACTATCAATCGCAGATCTACAGAACATGTGTGCAAAGACGTGCAATGCATTTTTGTGGGGGTTTTTTTGTAAACGCATATTACGCAGTTTGTACAGACTGATTAGAGGGTGAAAACAACGCAACATGGGCATGTTGGAGGCTTGATCTGAACATGTTACATCTCTGGTTTTGTATGCAAAAAGAATGATTGAGCTAGCCATTTGGTTTCAGTTTCTATAGGCTTTTAATTAGACACACGCGTCGGTCTTAAAGGGTTTAAAGGTGCCATGTGTAAAAATTTTGAGCATCTATTAACAAAAATGCAATATGACATCCATAACTATGTTTTCAGGGGTGTATAAAGAACTTACTTAATAAACCGTAATGTTTTTATTACCTTAGAAAGAGACATTTATATCTACATAACCGCGGGCCCCCCCTTTTATTAAGGTTGCCATATTATGACGTCATGTTTCTACCGTAGCCGACAGCGAACACACAGCGTTACAGATTCCATCGACAAGTCCATCTTGGAAGCATTTTAAGTCGTTCGCAAAGAGTTTTCAAAATCAGAGAAAAAAAGCCTATTGTGTGTAGTAAGTGGTGTCTAGAGGATGCGGAGGCGCGCGCGCTGTTACAATCACGTCATTTTTGCGGCGCGCACCTTTGGGCTCAAACAAGGCTTAAGCTTTAACCAGCTCAGCCACAGTAACAGCTCATATTACCCAGCTAAACTTTTACAACCCTGTTAGAAAAATATGTAGTTGCATAGTTTCATGTGGTTCTTCTCCATCGCTGTATTATGGGTTTGCTATGTGGGGAAAAATGTGCTGGTTACGTCCGTGAGACAATCAGCTGATTACTATTATTATAATATATATTAAGATCGTTGATCCTCACCTGACTATGGCCAAGTTTCCATCCACTTGTCAATGGAATTATCTGAAGTTCGGTAAAAAACCTCATGCGAATAAAGCTGGTGAAAGTGTGTTTCCATCAAACGGCTTTAAAGCGGATAAAAACCTGTGCGTAATGACGTCACATGCTGTTTTGCGATCAAATTGGTATATCGAATTGATTTGAGACATGTTAAGGTGTTTCCATTCATTTTCTCACCGAATTGCACAACATTCAAGCCAACATTTGCGAACAAAGTTTTACTAGGCAAAATGGATCGCGCCGTAATAACGTTTCCATCAGCGTCTAGCGCATAAGCCGTATATCCATCAAGATAAAATCCCACGAGACCGAACGCATTTCATTTGAGTCGATATTCATGATATTCAATCGAATTTTAGTGTTTCCATAAGGCATTTTTCATTCAATATCACTTAATGCGGATAAAAACGTGTGGATGGACACATAGCTAGTGGCTTTGTAAACTTTATCCATGATGTGGTTTATAATGAACTGTGGTACAGAAACTTGGTTTACTCTGGCTATTCTCTGCTGTCTCACACGACGATGTTTGTCCCGTTTTAGCCACCGTAGCTTCTTCGAAAGGGAGGGGTGAGCAGTGGGCGGAGCCATTAGTGCAAACTCGCAACCGAACCGCTAGATGCCGCTAAAAATCACACACTGCACCTTTAAAAAAAGTCACCTTTTATTACATATTATATTAATAATACATTTACTTTAAATTATGAGAAATAAGTCACAACTATGGTTTAATTTTCTTGCATACGTTTTTATAGATTTTAACAGGTCTGAGAGCAGCAGATGATAGTAACTTTTTGGTCTTTTTGGAGTGAAAAGTCATGTGGATTACTGTTATTATATTTTTATGGTACTTTTTGGGGTCTTTTTTGTTACTCTTCAGTGTAAATTACCTACATGTAGCCTTAATAAACATATTCACCTGGTTTTCCAAAGAGGAAATAAAGCCTGTATTTCTGCACTATTTCTGAGCTTACAAGACATCATTCTGAAAGAAAAATTATTTAGAGAGATAAAAAGCAAAGTTCCAGAAAGCACGAGACAGCGATAAACGGATAAGAAAAAAGCGAAGGAATTAGAGGAAATAAAGATGAGGACATTATTTAATAATACTCTAATTGTGGGTGAAATATGATTGGAATAAATGACACGTTACCTGAAATCTAATTGCTAAAGGCACCAGCAAGTGTCAGTCTTGAGAAGAGAAACAGATTTCCTCAGATCTGCTGACAGCAGCACTTACTAAAGAAATAAATGACATGAAATACTGATTAGAGTCTAAATGACTGTATCATGTCAGAAAATAGAAGCACAAAGTTATGAAACTACAAAAAAAAAGTTGTTAAGGGAATAAATAAAAATAAAAGTTCTGATGTCAGCTTACACATGATTTTTAGCTGATTTTAAAGCTTGTTTTAAGTCTCTTGTGTGGCAGGTTGAGATTCACTGATCTCGAAGATCCCTAGAGTCGAGAAAACAATCAGACTCTCAGAGAGAGCCTAAAAAATCAGTGGTTACAAAATTCATGTGGAGTTTTTATATTTATAACATATGATATATGATATTCTTCAGTTAAGCAACATCACACGACCAACGAGTGCTAAACCAGTGGCGTAGCCACGAGGGGGCCTGGGTGGGCCTAGGCCCCCTCATTTACATGTCCGGCCCCCTCATATTTCTGATTGCTTAAAAAAAAAAAAAAAAAAAAAAACTAGGAGGCATTATGTGAATTAGGCCTACACTGCGCAAACCAAAGTAATACTATCCACCGGATGAAGAAGGGTTGGCTCTCAGTCTCCACAGTACATAAAATATTCATTTTATTTTATTTATTTTTCGTGTTCGCATTTATGAGGAAAAAACAATGTTACGGACATGTTCTCCGTTACAGACGTGAGCGCCCTGAAAGCAGCACTAAAAGATGCTTTAAAACTTTCACAGAGACATCAAATAGAAAGCACTTTTTAACCTGAATTTGAAACTTTCTTTAACCTGAATTTCGTTTTGTATTAATTGTATCTTAATTTTAATCAATGTTTCATCAACCAATTGATTTAATTAACAAGAAGTAAATGAGGAGCTCTTTTCCAAAACGCGATAAATCCATTTCAATAGTTTTCAGGAAAATTATTTCTTACCTAGACCCACACATTTTGTGAATATTCAATTTATCCTGTTAAAATGTTTTTTTCCCTCAGTCTGAACATGTTGAACAACGATTATAAAATCAAACAACAATATTGTTGATGATAAATTCAAAGTTAATTTTATTTTTTTTCAAAACGCTATAAATCCACACAAAAAAAAATCAAAAAATGGATGATTTTGCCCACTTAATTAAGTTTTGTTTTGTAGAAAGCCTTTCTTTAAAGTGAATTTCGTTTAGTATAAATTGTATCTTAATTTTAATAATATTTTCATCAACCAATTTGCCTGGATTTATTAAATAAGAAGCAAATAAATAATATAATCATGGCATGGAGGCGCCGCCGACGTCACTTGCATTGCACGTGAGCTGGAGCGCATCTCATCATAAATTAACCGAAATTCAGGTATGCCTCCCAGACATGAGAAATATATCTATATAGAAAGCTTGAAATGTCTTTAAACGAAACAATTAAAAATGAAAATAAATAGCATAGCCTACTCTGATTATGTAATCCATTACAGGCGTTTCTCTCTATACAGAAATGCGGATCGTCAATTTCCTCTTTGAAGACACTGACACAGAAAACAGTTGATTAATAAAAATAAAATAAAAATTTCGATTTTTGAACGATATTCGACTTTTGCTCCTTGATTGTCGAATGCCATTTTTGGCAGAAATTATCAAATAGACAGAAACATTTGGCAGCAGCATCTACCCCCATGTATAGGTCTCACTGGCTCATCAAGGCCATCAAAAGTGTTATCACCGTTTAAAGCACTCATTTTGAGGAATGAATGAACATAAACAAACCTCTGTTGAGCGCGCCCGATGTTGGATTGCGTAGAACGCTCACTGAAGTCTGATTTGTCAAGAGAGGATTTCTTGCTTAGGCTACAAATAGGTTTGGCGCTTATTGAGGTTTGGAAAAGAACTGCATGTTGCAGTACTTTAAACAAGGAAATATAGCGACTTGGCATGAAACATTGATGGAGCAGTGAATAGGTTCAGAACACAGCAAAATGACATGACAAACTATTTTTTTTTTTTTTAAATGGCGTTTATCGCGTTTTGGAAAAGAGCTCCTCAAATATAGCAGACGATGGATAAGAAACGGAGGCACCGGCGCGTGAACTGGAGCTCGTCTCATAATGAACCGAAACTCAGCATATAAGGTAGGCTACCCTACTTGCGTCACAGAAATGTCTACTTTTAAACAGAACAATTCAAAACAAAAGAATACAGACTGCTCTCTGCTTATGTAAT